>MDKI01195776.1:0-16324 GCA_005239505.1 Nicotiana paniculata | reverse complement strand
ATTTTCTTAAATAGAATCTATTAAGAGTAAGATAAAAATTTAACATATTAAGATTAGATATAACCTTAATATTTATAGCAAAAAATAGTATAGAATTTGGGTGTGGTCAAAAAATAGTTGTTCACAGTATAGATAGGTTCGGCGTATTGAAAGGATTTCAAGAACTTGAAATTCTTAAGTTTGATCAAATAGGTTTTGGGGTATGACTTTTAGATTTAGCGTTGTTCTGGATGTTCCGAAGGCTCGAGCGAGTCAATATTATGATTTAGGACTTGTTAGCATATTTGGACGGGGTCTCGGGTGGGCCAAGATGCCGCAGGTGCGGGAAACCTATAGGCAGTGAGTTTCATTTTAAATACGGGACTTAGCCATATTTGAACACCATTCTTCTTCTTCGGGCGATTTTGAGAGCATGCAAGGAGAGTATTCGACCTAGATACTGTGAGGTAAGTAATTCCTACTATAAATTTAGCTTTATACTTGAATTCTTAGGTAGATTAACACAACAATTAGTAGAAACCATGGGTTAGAGTAAAAACCTAGGTTTTTGACAAATGGGAAATTACCAAGAAATTTGTTAAGGAACCAAACAAAAACTATATTATATTGATCCTTAGGCCATGGGTGATAGTTTCCTTCAAACAATTTCGGACCGAGCATGTGGGCCCAGAGATGTATTTTAGGATTTTCCCAATTTAGGTTGAATGATAATTTAAGTAGGAGAATTAAGGACTTTGGAGTATAGACTGATTTGTTTATGCAATATTTGACGAGTTTCGAGTCCTCGGACGACGAATTTTGAGTTTTGAGCGCATTCTTGACGCGAGGTAAGTCTCCTTTCTAACCTTGTAAGAGGGAATTTTCCCCATAGGTGAATTAAATGATTATGTGTTATTGTTGTGGGGGACTACGTACGTACGAGGTGACGAGAGCCCGTGCGTAGTGACTATTATTGTTATGTCCGGGTAGTTAGGCTCACACCATGCCATGTGAATTCCATTAACTTGAATTATATGCTTTGTAACTTCATTGTATGAAACTTTATTTTAAGAAAACCGAGAATTTGATGTTTTAAAAAGAATTTGTTATTTGAAAACGATTGAAAGAAAGATGTTGTGTTTGCATGCGACTGCTTCACAATTTATATCTCGCCAGCGGAGTGATTCTTTCCCCTAATCTCATGGGAGCGGACCGTACGCCACGGCAAGTTGATAGATGCATCTATGGTTCGCACCATTCAACCCTTCGGCAGTGCACAATTATTATTATTATGTTGGCCCAGGTCGGATCTCCTTATTCCACTATGTGCATGCTATTTTACTGATGTTGTTTATGACTGTTGAGTTGTGAAATATCCTGGAAGATCGAACTGAAAACTTGTAAATTGATGCTTCACTACATATTTAGATTTTATTACGATTCGATATTTATTTCCTTACTATCCATACTTACTTGTTGTCCCCTTTTAAATTATCACCTAAATATATTGTTTGGACCCTAGTAAGTGCCAAGTCGACCTCTCTTCACTACTTCTTCGAGATTAGGTGGGATACTTACTGGGTACATATTGTTTATGTACTCATGCTACGCTTTGTACTTAATATTCTAAGGCAGGTGCATCTGGGTTCCAGTCCGGAGCCTGTTCCTGAGTTATACTGATCGAGGCTTCATGGTGAGCTGCTCCTCTTGGCGACCTCCAGGAGCACTTTGGAGCTATTCTTTTTTATTTCTGTTTATACTCACTCAGACAGTAGGACAGACTATCAAAAAATTTGATGCATGTAGACTTGTGACACTAGTTCCTGGCACACACACGCTAGTAGACTTTATTTTGGGATGTAATCATTAATTATGACTTCATGATTATTTATTTTGCATAAAATTGCCTAAGTTATCGGTTTCTACTTAATGTATCAAAACTAAGTTAAGCAAGTGTTGAAAAATGTTTTCTGTAAACTACCTGAACTCACTAGTAGATAATGGTTGGCTTGCCTGACGGCGGCGTTGGGCGCCATCGCGACTTGGGTTAGGATTTTGGTCGTGACAACATGGTATTAGAGCTCTAGGTTCACGTAGGTCTCACAATTTACGGGCAAACTCAATAGAGTCTTGCGTATAGGTACAGAGACGTCTATATTTACCTTCGGGAGGCTATAGGGTGTTAGGAAATCTCTCTTTATTCATCTTCTATCATGCAGTTGATGGTATACTAAATCTCACTCTTCTATTATCTCACAGATGGTGAGGACGCGCAGAGCCGACATTCCGGACCTGGGAGGCGCTGCTACCCCGTTATCCGAGGTCGTGGTAGAGGCTGGGGGAGGGCACCGGCCCGAGGTAGGGGACGAGGGCATCCCAGGACTGTACCCGTTACACCCCCAGCAGATCCAATAGAGGATCCCATCACTGAGGAGAAGGGCAAGGTGCCCGCAGTAGATCCTTCCCCTCTGGACTTTATGACAGCGCCATGATTTCAGGAGGTCATGGGCCGTATGATGCGGTTCATAGACACCATGACTCAGGCTGGTTTATTTCCAGCAGATCTGGCCATATCTCAGGCGGGAGGGGGAGCACAGATCCCTATTGCACAGGCTGCCGGACATGCAGCAGTAGTATATCAGACCCCGGATATACTGCTTGTGGGCGAGGTCCAGCCAGCAGCAGCAACACCTGAGGTCAGACCAGCTGTGGACGGTGATCCGCAGAAGTTATTAGATAGGTTGACCAGACTGCACCCTCTTGTCTACGGAGGCGAGCGTCATGAGGATGCATAGGACTTTATTGATAGGTGCAGGGATAGGATGAACAACATGAGGATAGTGGAGTCTCATGGAGTCAACTTCACTACTTTTCAGCTAGAGGGCAGAGCCAGTTGATGATGGCAGTCCTATATTCTTGGCAGACCGGCAGATTCCCCTCCCATCACTTGGGAGCAGTTCACCCGGCTATTCCCGGACCAGTATATTCCACCCTCAGAGAAGAAAGAGTTGCGGTATCAGTTTGATCAGCTGGAGTAGGTTCAGATGTCAGTGACCGACTACGAGGCTAGTTTTTCTGAGTTGTCTCGTCATGCACTCATGATACTTCGTACTGACACAAAGAGAGTGCGGAGATTTGTAGCTGGGTTGCATCCAGGTATTAGGGCCACCATGGACTGAGAGGTGGAGATGGGGACTCTTTATCAGCTTGTGGTAGAGATTGATTGCAGGATCGAGGGTTATCGGTCGAGGATCAGAGACCAGGGTCAGCAGGATAAGAGGGCTAGATTTTATGGGGTTTCAGAGGTTCTCCAACTAGGGGCAGAGGTCAGTTTGGTAGGGCTCAGCCCAGTATGCCCCCATATTCAGCACCACCACCACCTCCACGAGGTGTTCTAGCGAGGCCTTATTTTAGCGCCATACCGGAGAGTTCTTACCGCCCGCCAGCTATTCAGGGTCCCTCCGGCGGGTCTTCCGGTCATCAGGGGTCTTCCATCCCTTACTTTAGTGTTATGCCGAGAGTTCAGATCGCCCTCCCACTATCTAGGGTTCTTATTCAGGGCAGCAGGCCATGGTGCCGGGAGATTTTTATGAGTGTGAGGATCCAGGTCACATGAAAAGGCATTGTCCTAGAATTCGGGGCAAGGCAGTGCAGCAGGGTCACCAGCCTATGAGATCAACACCAGCGGTTCGTCCACATAGAGGTGGAGGATAGACTGGTAGGGGTCGTCCTAGAAGTGGAGGCCAAGCAGGGGGAGCCTAGTCAGCTCCTATTTATTCCGGTGGAGGTCAGTCATCCGGCGCTCCAGCTAGATTCTATGTTATTCTGGCTAGATCAGATGCAGTGGCCTCAGAGGTCATGATCACAAGTATTATTTCAGTATGCGTTAGAGATACATCGGTACTATTCGATCCAGGGTCCACTTATTCGTATGTATCAGCCTTATTTTCTCATTCCCTGGATATTCCTCGTGATTCCTTGGGTACTCCTGTTTATATGTCCACTCCCGTGGGCGATTATGTGGTTGTGGACCAGATTTATCGGTTCTGTGTGGTTACATTATGTGGGTTCGAGTCCAGAGCAGACCTCATGTTGCTTGATATAATTGATTTGGAGGTTATCCTGGGCATGGATTGGTTGTCTCCCTATCATGCCATTCTAGATTTCCATGCCAAGAGTGTTACTCTAGCCATGCCCAAGTTGCCAAGATTGGAGTGGAGACATTCCTAGGTTAGTGCTGCTAATCGGGTTATTTCTTTCCTGAAGGCTCGACATATGGTCGAGAAGGGTTGTTTGGCTTATCTTGTGTATGTGTCGGACACCACTACCGAGTCTCCGACAATTGAGTCAATGCTGGTAGTTCGAGAGTTTGCTAATGTATTCCCTTTATACTTTCCAGGCATGCCACCGGATCGTGACATTGATATTTGCATTGACTTAGCTCCAGGCACCCAGCCCATATCCATTCCCCCATATCGTGTGGCTCCGAAGGAATTAAAAGAACAGCTTGGGGAGTTATTGTCTAAGGCATTTATTAGACCGAGCGTATCGCCTTGGGGTGCTCCAGTTCTATTTGTGAAAAATAAGGATGGGACTATGCGGATGTGTATCGACTACCGCCAGTTGAACAAGGTCACCATCAAGAACTAGTACTCGTTGCCGTGTATTGATGATTTTTTTGACCAGTTGTAGGGTGCTCGGGTATTTTCTAAGATTGATCTGAGATTGGGGTACCATCAGTTGAAGATTTGGGACTCGGATGTTCTGAAGACGGCCTTTCGTACAAGATATGGTCATTATGAGTTCCTGGTGATGTCCTCTGGCTTGACTAATGTCCCAACAATATTTATGGACTTGATGAATAGGTGTTCAGGACTTATATTGATTATTTTTTCATCGTCTTCATTGATGACATTCTGATTTACTCACGTAGCCTCGGGGAGCACGAGCAGCATTTGAGGGTTGTGCTCCAGACTTCGCGGGAACAGAAATTGTATGCTAAGTTCTCCAAGTGTGAGTTTTGGTTGGATTCTGTGGCATTCTTGGGGCATGTGGTATTCGGAAAGGGTATCAAGGTTGATCCTACGAAGATTGAGGCAGTTCAGAGTTGGCTACGCCCCACTTCAGCTATAGAGATCAGGAGCTTCTTGGGTCTAGCAGGTTATTATCACCGATTTGTGGAGGGTTTTTCATCCATTGCAGCTCCTCTGACTAGATTTGCCCAGAAGAATGCCCTATTTCGATGGTCCGACGAGTGTGAGGAGAGCTTTCAGAAGCTCAAGACAGCATTAACCTCAGCACCATTCCAGTGTTGCCTTCCGGTTCTGAGATGCATATTGCGACGCTTCATGTGTTGGTTTGGGATGTGTGTTGATGCAGGAGGGGCGAGTTATTGTATATGCTTCACATCAGCTGAAGTTTCATGAGAAAAATTACCCTGTGCACGATCTGGAGTTGGTGGCGATAATTCATGCTCTTAAGATTTGGAGGCACTACTTGTATGGGGTGCCTTGTGAGGTTTATACAGATCAGCGCAGCTTGCAGTACTTGTTCAAGTAGAGGGATCTTAATTTGAGGCAGCGTAGGTGGCTTGAGTTGCTGAAGGATTATCACATCACCATTCTTTATCATCCAGGCAAGGCAAACGTGGTAGCAGATGCCTTAAGCATGAAGGCGGAGAGTATGGGTAGTTTGGCTTTCATTTCAGTAGAGGAGAGACCTCTCGCTTTGGAAATTCAGTCCTTGGCTAATCGCCTGGTGAGATTGGACCTTTCCGAGCCAAATCGGGTTCTTGCACATGTGATGGCTCAGTCTTCTTTATTTGGGGGGATCAAGACTCGGCAGCATGATGCCCCGCACTTGGTGGCTCTCCGGGAGATAGTGGTATAGGGTTGTTCCAAGGAGGTTTCTATTTGCGAGGATGGTGTTCTGAGACTTTAGGGTCGTTTATGTGTCCCTAATGTCGATGGCCTGAGGGAGAGGATTCTGGAGGAGGCTCGTAGTTCATGGTATTCCATTCATCCTGGTGCTACGAAGATGTATCGTGACTTGAGGTAGCATTTCTGGTGGAGATGGATGAAGAAAGACATAGTGGAGTATGTGGCTAGATGTCTAAATTGCCAACAGGTTAAATATGAGCACCAGAGGCCAGGAGGCCTACTTAGCAGATGCCTATACCTGAGTGGAAAAGGGAGCGAATCACTATGGACTTCGTAGTTGGGTTGCCTCAGACTTTGCGGAAGGTTGATGCGGTTTGGGTTATTGTGGACAGGTTGACCAAGTCGGCACATTTCATTCCAGTAGCTACCACTTACACTTCTGAGAGGTTGGCCGAGATCTACATTTGGGAGATAGTTTGGTTGCACGGTGTGCTTATGTCAATTATATCAGATCGAGGTCCTCAGTTCACCTCGCACTTCTGGAGAGCCGTGCAGAGTAAGTTAGGCACCCGGGTAGATCTCAACACAGCATTCCACCCTCAGACCAACGGGCAGTCGGAGCGGACAGTTCATATATTAGAGGACATGCTCAGAGCATGTGTGATTGACTTTGGAGGACAGTGTGACCATTTCTTGTCTTTGGCCGAGTTTTCTTATAATAATAGTTATCAGTCCAGCATTGAGATGGCTCCATTTGAGGCCTTGTATGGTCGGTGATGTAGTTCTCCCATCGGATGGTTTGAGCCTGGCAAGGCTAAGCTATATGGCACCGATCTGGTGAAGGAGGCTTTGGAGAAGGAGAATTTGATTCAGGAGAGACTTCTCACTGCACAGTCCAGAAAGAACAGTTATGCAGATCAGAAGGCACGTGATGTATCATTTATGGAGGGCGAGAAGGTTTTGTTGAAGGTCTCGCCGGTGAAGGGTATTATGAGGTTTGAAAAGAAGGGCAAGCTGAGCCTGAGGTTTATAGGCCCATTTGAGGTGTTGAGACGAGTTGGGGAGGTCTCTTATGAGCTTGCTTTACCTCCCAGTTTATCAGGGGTTCATCCGGTCTTTCATGTATCCATGCTCCAGAGGTATCATGCCGACTTCTCTCACGTGATAGATTTCAGCACCATTAAGTTGGATGAGAGGTTGGGCTACGAGGAGGAGTCAGTTGCTATTATTGACAGGTCGGATCGCTAGTTGAGGTCCAAGAGTGTTTTCGCCATAAAGGTCCAGTGGAGGGGCCAACCAGTCGAGGAGGTGACTTAGGAGTCTGAGGAGGACATACGGAGCAGATATCCACACTTATTCAGCACTCCAGGTATGATTATAGACTCGTTCGAGGACGAACATTTGTTTAAGAGGTGGATAATGTAACGACCCGGCCAATCTTTTTGTGTTCTAGGACCCCGTGCCCCTAAATGATACTCTACGTAGTTTCTTTTACTGACTTATGACTTGCGGGGATGGGTGGTTCGAGATTTGGGGGAGTTTGGAGTGGTGTAGGAAAGGTTTGGGGGAGTTTGGAGTGGTGTAGGAACACTTAGTTCCTTAAGGTTGTCCTTAAAGGACAAGTTTGACTTCAGTCAACATTTATACTAAACGACCTCGGAATCAAGATTCGAAGATTTCGGTAGGTTCATATGATGATTTCGGACTTGGTCGTGTGTTCAGAACGAGTCTTGGATGACCCGGGGGCATTTCGGCGCCAAATAGTGAAATAAGAATGTCCTTAAATCAAAATTGAGGTTTGGAACGTGTTTTTGTGCTATCTAGATCCAAACGGAATTCCAAGATGGGGAATAGTTCCGTTATGTCATTTATGACTTGCTCGCAAAATTTGGTGTCATTCCGAGTAGTATAGATAGGTTCGGTTTATTGAAAGCGAATTCAAGAACTTGAAGTTCTTAAGTTTGATCCAATAGGATTTAGGGTATGAATTTCAGATTTAGCACTGTTCCAGACGTTCTGAAGGCTAGAGCGAGTCCGTATTATGATTTAGGACTTATTGGTATATTTGGACAGGGTCTCGGGTGGGCCCAGATGTCATTCGGGCGGGCCCAGATTCTATTCGGGCATCGAGCGAGGCAAAAACCAGCCTTAGATGACTGCTGGTGCACCAAATCTGGTGCGGCCGCACCTGCGGAGGTCAAGTCGCAGGTGCGAGACCACTTCTGCGGTCCCAGTCTCGCAGGTGTGACTCCTGAGGGAGCTGTCCATTTCCGCAGATGCGGACCCCTACGCTCCGCAGGTGTGAAGCCAGGCCCCCTTCCCCTTCTCCGCAGGTGCGGTCCTTGAGCCGCAGGTGCGGAAAACCTATAGGCAGTGAGTTTCGTTTTAAATACGGGACTTAGCCATCTTTGAACACCATTCTTCTTCTTTGGGTGATTTTGAGAGCATGCAAGGAGGGTATTCGACCTAGATACTGTGAGGTAAGTATTTCCTACTATAAATTTAGCTTTATCCTTGAATTCTTAGGTAGATTAACACAACAATTAGTAGAAACCATGGGTTAGAGTAAAAACGTAAGTTTTTGACAAAATGGGAAATTACCAAGAAATTTGTTAAGGAATCAAACAAAAAGTATATAATATTGATCCTTAGGCCATGGGTGATAGTTTCCTTCAAAAATTTCTGGAATCCGAACAAGTGGGCCTAGAGATGTATTTTAGGATTTTCCCAATTTAATTTGAAATGATCATTTAAGTAGGAGAATTCAGGACTTTGGAGTATAGACTGATTTGTTTATGCAATATTTGACTAGTTTTGAGTCTTTGGGCGACGAATTTGGAGTTTCGGGCGCATTCTTGACCCGGGAAGTAGACTTGACGCGAGGTAAGTCTCCTTTCTAACCTTGTAAGAGGGAATTTTTCCCATAGGTGAATTAAATGATTATGTGTTATTGTTGTGGGGGACTTCGTACTTGCGAGGTGACGAGAGCCTGTGCGTAGTGACTATTATTGTTATGTTCGGGTAGTTAGGCCAACACCATGCCATGTGAATTCCATTAACTTGAGTTATATGCTTTGTAAATTCATTGTATACAACTTTGTTTTAAGAAAATCGAGAATTTGATGTTTTAAAAAGAATTTGTTATTTGAAAAGGATTGAAAGAAATATGTTGTGTTTGCATGCGACCGCTTTGCAATTTATATCCCACGAGCGGAGTGATTCTTTCCCCTACCCTCATGGGAGCGGGCCGTACGCCACGACAGGTTGACATATGCATCTATGGTTCGCGACGTTCGACCCTTAGGCAGTGCACAATTATTATTATTATGTTGGACAAGGTCGGATGTCCTTATTCCACTATGTGCATACTATTTGCCTGATGTTGTTTATGGCTGTTGAGCTGTGAAATATCCTGGAAGATCGAACTACAAATTTGTAAATTGATGCTTCACTACATATTTGGATTTTATTACGATTCGATATTTATTTACTTACTATCCATGCTTACTTGTTGTCCCCTTTAAAATTATCACCTAAATATATTGTTTGGACCCTAGTAAGTGTCAAGTCGACCTCTCGTCACAACTTCTTCGAGATTAGGCGGGATACTTACTGGGTACATGTTGTTTATATACTCATGCTACGCTCTGTACTTAATTGTACAGGTTCTGAGGTAGGTTCATCTGGGTACCAGTCCGGAGCTCGTTCATGAGTTATATTGATCGAAGCTTCACGGTGAGCTTCTCCCCTTGGTGACCTCCAGCAGCACTTCGGAGCTATTCTTTGTTATTTCTATCTATACTCACTCAGACAGTAGGACAGACTTTCATTCTTTTGATATTATTCTACTAGATGTCTGTAGACTTGTGACACTAGTTCCTGGAACACACACACTAGTAGACTTTATTTTGGGATGTAATCGTCAATTATGACTTCATGATTATTTATTTTGTATAAAATTGCCTAAGTTATCTGTTTCTACTTAATGTCCCAAAACTAAGTTAAGCAAGTGTTGAAAAATGTTTTTGGTGAACTACTTGAGCTCACTAGTAGATAATGGTTGGTTTGCCTGACAGCGGTGTTGGGCGCCATCGCGACCTGGGTTAGGATTTTTGTCGTGATAGTCATCTTCACAGGCAGCAGTGCCTGAGGGACCATTTGGGATGTTGATCTTGGAGTGTTGCATCATCTGTGACTTAGTGTCATAGCTCCCTAGTGGACCCTCACACCCCCATCCTGGGCCCGAGTAATTCACCAGGGATGACATGAAGTCCTACTTAGATGCACAGAAAAAGCAGACAGAGTCTCAGGAGAAGATAGCAGCATCTGTTGGCAAACTCGAGGCAGCCTATGGCAACTTGGCCAAGGCACATGTAGATCTTCTGTCAGACTTTGAAAAGAAGAAGGCGAGAAACAAGAAGTAGGGAAATTTATGATGAAAATGTGGGGAGGAATCAAAGACATCTTCAAATGAGGCAGCTGAACAGGAAGATACCTGTTGTTGATGCTAAGGATAGTGAGGACTTCTCAGCACCAGTGATTAACCCTTCTCCTGCAGTCTGCTAATCTGATGCAAACCTTAGGGAGACCCTTAAACTACTCTTATTTTCTTTTGATATTGTACAGTGAGGATACTATAATGTTTTTAGTTGAGGTGGCTTTAGGGAGTATACTTTATTCGTACATTGATGCTATATATGTGCCCTTGTCGGGTTTATGTTGTGGTATGGATATTGTGAGCCCTTGTCGGGATTGTTTTATTATTGCTTATCATGTGCTCTTGCCGAGCGTAGTTGTGATTGGTTGTACATTTGCAATATTTGTTACTTTTGTTATTATATTTTATTTTTCTTCCGTTACTTATTTTCTTTAGTAGTTTTTAGTTTATGTTATTTTTGTTCATTCAGTATTTGTTGCTTTTGTTAGTTTAGTTTCTTTAAATATTTTTTGTTATTTTACTTTTAGTGCTTTAGTGTTTATTTTGTCTTCTTTAGTAGTTTTAGTTTATATTTTAATTCTTTAATAGTATTTCCTTGTATTTTTTTTGTGCTATGGTTCTTTCCTAAGGAACATTTTTGTGTTGAACCGGGTGACTTTTTCCTATGATGGATGGCGTGATGACTTTCTTAAGGGAATTAGTCTAGTTTTGTTATGTAGAGACTTTTGGATTATTTGGTACTAACAAAATTAGTCTCTTGTATATGAAGTGCGAATTAAGAATATCCTTCTGAATTTTGGTTTTAAATTGAAAAGTAAGTTGCATGGGGAAGAATAATTTGTGTAACAACTTTTTGACTCATTTGGTGACTCTTTGCCCGCTAGTTGGCATGATATTGCTCTAAATGCTTTTAGTAAGAAGTGAAATTGATCCGTCTTGATTAGTTCATGTGTCATGTGTGTTAGTTTTTGTTATAAATAATTCTTGTGTTTACTTCTATCATCCAGAACTTGCCCAGTTGGTCTTTCAATTCTAATGTAAACTATGTTTGGTTGGAGGGGTGGCCTTAGGCATTCTTTGTGACCTTTGAAAAAGCCTCTTTAGCCTTTCAAGCCTACCATTGCATAAATATTATCACGAGTTTACCCCATTTGAGCCTTTAACCTTTTGTTTGGTCACCTCATTACAAACCTTTACCCTTTTGTGAAGTAATTCCCTGTTTTAAACTTGTCCCTCATCGAATATTGAGAATGAGGCTAAAATCCTAAGTTGGGAGTGTTGGTGTCAAGTGGGAAATCGGTAAGGTTATACATTGAGTGTAGAAACATATACCTCAAAGTTGTTTATATGAAGTTACTCAAGCTCCAAATATAGTTGTATATATATTAAAAAAAAGAGAAAAATATATGTGTGTGTGTGTGTGTGTATATATATATATATATGGAGTCTTAAGAAAATTAGAGAGGTATGTAAGGTGGTTCTATGTTGGTAACTAGAGTCCAATAAGGGCCATGTGATTTAAAACGAAATAAAGTGCAAAAAGAAAGCCAAATGTGAGTAGTGTTCAAGGAGGGTGTAGTCACTTGTATCCCAATTGCTTATCTGACCTTTCCCAAAACCTACATTACAATCTTAAAAGGTCCTTATGGGATCTCCATCCGAATGCTCTTGAATAGGCGGCTAAAATAAGGGCAAGCTTATGGCATGATATTTTGTAACACTTGAAATTATTTGTTGAGAGTGAGTGTCTTTGTGCAATTTTCCCTTGTGTGTTATTGTAAATATGGTGATTTTGGGAATTTATTTCTTGTGAGGTCACATGAATTAGGATGGATTCGTGACATTGATTTATCCCGAATTGAGTAGATTGAGCATATGTAGTAGACTAGTTGTGATGACCCAAAAGGTCATCTTGTGTAATTTAGCAGAAGCTGTGTTTCAAGGCCCCGAAAGCCTCCACTAATATCACCTTGATATGGGTGCGTAGCCCGGGCGTGTAGCTGGGAAGCATTTATGTAAAAACTTGATGAAAAGTTAATTTTATAATAATTAATTGATTAAAGTTGACTTTGGTCAACATTTCTGGTAAACGGAACCGGACCCGTGATTTAACTGTCCCAGAGGGTCCGTAGAAAAATATAGGACTTGGTCGTATGCCCGTAATCGAATTCCGAGATCCCAAGCCCGAGAAATGAATTTTTAAAGAAAATTGTTTTCTGAAAAAAATAAAGACTTTTGAAAATGATAATTAATGTGAAAACCGTGTTTCCGGGCCCGTATTATGGTTCCGGATCCCGGAAACAGGTTGAATATATGCTATGTGAGTTATCTGTGAAATTTGGTGTAAAACGGACTTGAAATATCGAGTTTCGGATCAAAATCAGAATAATTAAGCCTTATGATGTTTTGAGAAAATTTTAGGAGATTTGAGGTTTAATTCCTTGTTTTTGAGGATATTTTGGTGATTTAAATGCTTGAATAAGTCCGTAGGATGATTTGGGAGTCGTGTGTGTGTTTGATTTGGAGACCCAAGGGCTCGGGTGAGTTTCGGGTAGTTAACGGGGTGTATAAGTAGAAAAATCTGGTGTTTTTTATGTTCTGCTGGTGTCTGGTGTAACACCCTTCGCGAATGCGGCCAAGGGCCCGCGAATGCGAAGGGTAATCATCTTGGCCTTGATTTTTACTCTACGCGAACGCGTAGAGGGAGACGCGAACGCGGAGCACTGGACAGTGCTTCTACGCGAATGCGTCCCCAGGGGTGCGAACGCGTATTGTTAGTCTGGGGGGGTTGGGTAGGTTGTTCTTCGCGAATGCGGCCCTAGGTTTGTGAACGCATAGGTCAGGACTGCCAACCCTTCGCGAAGCGGCCATGGGCTCGCGAACGCGAAGGGTAATTTTTGCCCAGTGATTTTTAAGGCTTAAAAACAGAATGCATTCGGGATTTCCTCATTTCCATCACTCTCTTCTTCCTCAAACCCCCATTGATGACCTCCAAGCTAATTCTCCTCCATAACCACTTGGGTAAGTGACTTCAATTCCAATTTCTTCCAGTTTTCCTTCATCAACACTAGAATCTAGGCCTAGAATCCTAAAAACAAAAATTAGGGGATTTGGGAAGAGTTAGGGATTATGGGACTTTGGGGAATTCAACCTCAATTTGGGGTCGGATTTCAAAACAAATCATATATTTGAACTCGTGGGGGTGTGGGTGATCGGGTTTTGGTTTGAGCCTCGTGTATGGACCAAGCGGGCCTGGGGTCGAATTTGGTATTTTTGGAAGAATGATTGGAAATGGGTAATTAGGCTATGGAATTGATTTATTGAGTCATTATTTAGATACTTGAGTTAATTATGTCTAGATAATACCATTCCGGAGTTGAATTCTAAAGGAAAGGCGGTGTTAGAGGGTTGATTGCTATATTTTTGGACTCGAGGTAAGTGTCTTGACTAACTTTGGTGAGGTAATAGGTATTGCATGCTATGTGCTAAATGTTTATCATGTCCAATGCATAGGTGAAGTGACGATTACCTATGCATTGTGTGTCAAGCATGACCGTGAGTCCATTTTTTATGAAATTCTTGTCCTTATTTCCATATCCTTGTATTATGAATTTATCTCTACTTGGAAGTTGATTGTTGTTGAAAATCCTCGCTGATGAACTCGTGATGTAATGGTCCTATTTATGACCCAACTGTAAAGGATATACTTGAAAAAGTTGGTTATAGATGAGACCCTTGCCGGGCATTTTGTTGTGATAATGACTAATATTTTCCCCTTGTCGGGTGATCATGATTTGTGATTCCACTATGCTGCATTCCTTGCCATTTTGATAATTGTCATTGCATTGGTGAGGAAGAGTGTAAAGCACGAAGGGTGATGTCGTGCCATGATTTACATTGATTATATCATACATCGCATAGTGAGGAAGAGAGTAAAATCACGAAAGGTGATGTCGTGCCATGATTTACGTTGATTATATCATACATTGCATAGTGAGGAAGAGAGTAAAAGAACGAAGGGTGATGTCGTGCCATGATTTTCATTTAAAAGCACGAAGGTTGATGTCGTGCCATGATTACATTACCATACATGATACATCTCATAGTGAGGAAGAGAGTAAAAGCACGAAGGGTGATGCCGTGCCATTATTCATGTTATCTTACATCGTACATTGCATTGTGAGGAAGAGAGTAAAAACACGAAGGGTGATGCCGTGCCATTTATTACATTTCTGGCATTATATTTGTTTCATTAGCATGTTTCTGATAAATTGCCTTCTTGTCTATTCCTACGTGCTTAATTAACTGCTCTATTTCACCTGTTACCCCATTGTATGTTCCCGTATTCCCCTACGTAATTGTTTATCTCTTGCCTTGTTGTTCCACGATACATGTTGTAGAATATGACAGATTAACGTGTGTTGACAAGTCTAGCCTCGTCACTACTTCGGCCGAGGTTAGGCTCGCACTTACTCAGTACATGGGGTCGGTTGTACTGATGCTACACTGCACATCTTATTGTTGTGCAGATCCCGCACCCGGACCCAGTGGACAGCGTTGAGGGAGTCTCCTTCAGTTCACCTTAGAGGCTTCAAGGGATACCCGCTAGCGTTCGTGGGCCTTGGCATCTCTCCTATCCCTAGTTCTTCGCTGCTCTCTTGTTTTCTTCTAGTATTTCAGAGACAGTCATGTATTTCTTTTCAGACTTCGTATTTAGCATTCCCATAGACATTTCATGAGTTTGTGACTCCAGGTTTTTGGGAGATTATTGCGACATTGTATTATGTTGTCTTTACTTAGCTTTAAACCTTATTTATTTCCGCTGTTAAGTTGAGAACTTTTCTTAGCTTATTCTGTTAATTAGGTGTTATCATGTTAGTTTAACTGTACACGTTTGGCTCGTCTAGCGGGTTCAACGTTAGACGCCATCACGGCCCGATAGTGGGATTTCAGGGCGTGATACTAGTGCTTTTGAGTCACCTCTTGAGGCTTTTTGTTGTCACTTGATTATTTTGAAACTCCTTTGCATTTCTTGAAAGTGTTTCTAAATGAGAGAATTATTTTGTTAAGATTCACGTGCTTGAGCCTATTTATTAGTACCAACCAAATCCATAAGTATGTTGCTTAATTGGAGAATGTGATTTGTAAATGATAGCAATACTACTTGTGCTTTAAATTGTAGAACCTCATTGAATTGTTGGTTTTGATTTGCTTGAGGACAAGCAAAAGCTTTAAGTTGGGGGTGTTGATGAGTTGTGATTTTACCACTCATTCTAGTCTCTTTTCTTTAGATTTTACATCCTATAATTATAATATAAGGTCATTTATGGTGTGTATTATTAGATTTTCAGGTAAATTATGCCATGAAGTGATTTTAATCCAATTGAAACGGAATTGAGAAAAAAAAGAGTGGAAACAATGAAAACTCTTAAGTGATTCCGCATATGCAGAACACTGGTCGCTTTTGCGACCTCGCATCTATGAGGAAATGGTCGCATTTGTGGAAGAAGACCTGGAAGGCTAGAATCGCATCTCCATCTAATCAACGCATCTGCAGAAATGCACCTGCACTTAAAGTCCGCATCTGCGGTCCCACATCTGCACTTGTACGTCCGCTTGTGCGGAACCAGTTCTTCTCATCATGGACCGCATCTGCGGAGCCGCACCTGTGAGGATCCTTCCGTAGGTGCGGTCAACTAGCTTCAGACCTGGGAAGATTTGGAAATTCACATCTCCAAAATTCAAAACCCGCAAATACACAACCTAGCAGATCTTTTGCATATGTTTGGCTTATTTTCAGTCCTTAGACTAGAGAGAACAAGTTTTGGAAGCAAGGGTTCTTGCACACAAACTTGGGTCTTGAATATTTTAAGCTTTTGGTTGACAATTTTGATCACGCTCAACTATGTCCTATAAAAAGACTAAACGGGCGTTGCAAATATAATCTGGGGTATTAAGCCTAGAATCGATCCCACAGGGAGTTAACGTATCAAGCAAGCTGTCAGAATACTAAAATTTCACTTGGTGT
>MDKI01179048.1:0-46188 GCA_005239505.1 Nicotiana paniculata | reverse complement strand
ATATATATATATATATATATATATATATATATATATATATATATATATATATAATCAATGTATATACCGGCTAGAAAAAGTAAATATTTTGGCCGGCTCTTTGTGCAATAAACCCTTTTAGATTCTTCAAATAAGCATTTAGAGCGAAGATCGTTGATCATATCCACAATTATATGTAAAAGATTATCGGATATTTCATCTATGAATCTAGGAAATATAAAAATTTCATATATTTTTTTCTAGTATCTAATTAAGTGGAAACAATACCGATAGGAAAGCAAGAAATACAGTATCACAAAATTGTGGACTAATATGTTAAATATAGACCATATGCTAAATAATATAATTGTGATTAGATAAACCTATAATTGATTATAGAGTCTCTTGCACTAGAATTGTCCATTTGGTGAAGAAGTATATGCGTTAGGCTTTAAGTAGGATTAGCACAAAACACTAATATTGATTATGTGGAAGCAACATGGTGTTAGAAGAGGGATTTGTCCATCATTATCTGCCATACGTTAATTAGGCTTAAAGTTAAGCCATCCTTAAACTTAATTAGTGGCATCGGAGATATTGAGAGGTTTAAACATCAATTTCAGATCAACGAAACCAATAATTAACAAATCTTTTTTCCACATATATTTTTCTCTTATTAAATAGTTTTATAATATTATGCTTAAGATAGGAACATCCATATGTTGCTTGCCAGAGTATTAATACAATTTTCCATTGGCCTGTAAAAAATAATCATGCTATTGACTCCAGTTTTTAAAATAAAAATAATAATAATATCGGAAGGAAAGACATCAGTGAGATTGTGAGACGGATAGGACTATGCTGATGGGCAATAAATTTATTTTATGATTATATATTGCAATTAATTAATTAAGTTAAGGAGAGTTGCTTTTGTTTATTCTTCTTGTTTCTTCATGGAAGCTTAGTATTGGAGAGATGGCATATTACGGAAATCTGGATTTATTCCTCTCCAGATTCCAAACATCTCTCTCCCCTCCCCCACTCCCCCACCCCCACCAAAAAAAAAGTAATTTAATTAAATTAATTAAATTAATCGATAGGGGAAATAATCTTTAATTACCAGTTACAATTTAAATAAAAAAATAATCTTACAAAGATCTGCTAATGTTTTATTACCAATCTCCTATATAAATTCTTACTCATCTTTATGAAAAGTGCCATATAATAAAGAGCATTTATAATGAGTTATAAACCCAAATAAGATCGAAACGATAATACTGTTTACCCTAAAAATGGATAATAATTGAATTTATATATGGTTTTAAAGACACGCGATTTCACATGGCACAAACTTCAGAAATTATGTAAATTGATATTGAAATTGACAGTAAAGAAAAATAAAACAAACCAAATGAGACGTGCGATTTTGGCCCTCGAGACAGATCGTCCTCGAACCAAATGAATGAGCAAAGTGAGATATGAATAAAATAGCAGAGTATTCAAAGCTTAAAGAATAGTATATTGCTTTGAATTGCATGAATCTGATGTTACTATACTGTATTTGTAAACTAATTCTTGAGAAAATAAAGTAACATAAACAAAAATATAAATGAAACAAAATTTAATTCGAGCCCACTGAATTCACAGTATTTCCTTAAGGAATTTAATCTGCTCCTAGTACCTAAGGTTATGGATTATTTCCTCCCAGGATAGAACGAATTTATACACTGGTGTAGTGGTACTTCAAACCCTAGTATTTCAGTGAACACAAAGTTCGATAGCAAATCACACTTACTGTTGCTTTGTTTGAAGTTAATCCGAAGCCGAAGAGGAGCCGAGCGAGCGATGTCGGCGACGATGCGAGGTTTTCCTTCTTCTCAACTCTTTAAGATCTAGGAGAAGAGCAATTGCTTATATACCCATCAAAAACCTCTCCCTCTTCCAATATGGGACAATGCCCCTTTGTCAAGGAGCGAAACCCAAATATTACTAAAATATTTGATTTTCCCTCTATTTCCCATTCACCCTCTTTTAAGCCATATTAATGCTTAAAAAATACAACAATCCTCCACATGAACGGGGAATGACTATATCACGGAAAGATGCATGAAAAACTGTGTGATTCATAAACAAGGATTTACATCTGGATAAGTAGGTTTCCCTTTGAACTTTCCGTAGTGAACTTATGTCGGATATACTCGGTCGATCGGTAGATTTAATATCTATGAACCGTCGAACTTTGGTGTATAGCTAGACAACCATAAGTCACACAACCAACCCTTAACTATCTTTGGTTCTCATTGTTGTGTTCGTTTCAACCATGAACACCGCCTGGTTTCATAAGTGCGTAGAGAACCGGCCTTCCAAATTCTCCCTGAAGCGGCTAACATTTCACAATTACATAGGTGATTCCTAAACGTGTCATCCCGTAGATACACTATTCGATATACCCCGTATCAAATTTAGAAATCATTAAAAAGCCTTAATGCTTTATCCTTGGTGCTGAACATTGTCTCATCACGAGAATGGACCAAAATTTTAGTTGACAATGGTGAACCGTCATTAATGACTTTGTTTGATCTCCTTGAACCTAGATCTAGGGATCTCCGGTCTTCTAGGTAGAGTTACCGCCATAATGACTTGTTCTCGACCATAGTCCCATTCCCCTCGATGATTTCTCAACTACCTCTTTAGTTAGGCCTTTTGTAAGTGGATCAGACACATTATCACTTGACTCTACATAGTCAATCCTGATAATTCCTCTAGAGAGTAATTTCCTAACGGTTTTATGTCTTCGTCGTATATCACGGAATTTACCGTTATACATAAAGCTCCCAGCCCTTCCAATTAGCGCTTAACTATCGCAATGTATGCATATTGGTGCCGACAGTTTGGGCCAAAATGGAATGTCTTCCAAGAAATTCCGGAGCCATTCAACTTCTTCACCGGCTTTATCTAAGTCTATGAACCCAGCCTCCATTGTAGAGCGGGCAATACAAGTTTGTTTGGACGACTTCCAAGATACCGCTCCTCCACCAATAGTGAATACATATCCACTTGTGGACTTACAATCAGTTGAACCGGTGATCCAATTTTCATCACAGTATCCCTCAATCACCACACGATATTTACTGTAGTGAAAACCTGAGTATGTTCTAAATATCCCAAAACTCGTTTCATTGCCATCCAATGAGATTGACCTGGATTGCTCGTGTATCGACACAATTTACTTATAGCTCAAGCTATATCTGGTCGTGTACAATTCATGATGTACATTAAGCATCCCAACACACGAGCATAATCCAATTGTGATATGCTTTGGCCTTTGTTCTTTGCTAATGCAAGATTCACGTCAATTGGAGTCTTTGCAACTTTAAACCCTAAGTGCTTGAATTTTTCAAGTACTGTCTTAATATAATGAGATTGTGACAATGCCAGAACTTGATGAGTCTTATTGATCTTAATTCCTAGAATTAAATCAGCAACTCCCAAGTCCTTCATATCAAACTTTCCAGTTAGCATACGCTTAGTCGCATCTATGTTAGAAATTTCATTACTCATTATCAACATATCATCCACATATAAGCAAACAATGACTATGTGATTTGGAACATTTTTAATGTACACACATTTATCACATTCATTTATCTTAAAATCATTTGACAACATAATTTGGTCAAGTTTCACATGCCATTGTTTAAGTGCTTGTATTAGTCAGTAAAGGGACTTAACAAGTCTACATACCTTTTTTTTCTTTACCTGGAACCACAAACTCTTCAGGTTGATCCATGTAGATTTCTTCCTCTAAATCTCCATTCAAGAAGGTTTTCTTAACATCCATTTGATGAATTTCAAGACCATACACTGCAACTAATGCTACTAAAATCCGTATGGACGTAATTCTTGTAACTGGAGAGTATGTATCAAAGTAGTTAAGACCTTCTCGTTGTCTATACTCTTTGACCACAAGTCTTGCCCTATATTTATCAATAGTGCCATCATCTTTCATTTTCCTCTTAAAGATCCATTTATAACCCTACGGTTTATTTCCAAGAGGAAGATCAACCAATTCCCATGTATGGTTGTTCCGTATGGATTCTATTTCACTATGGACTGCCTCTTTCCACAATAATAATTCCGAAGAAGACATAGCTTCATTAAATGTTCGAGGCTCATTGTCCAATCAGAAAGTCACAAAATCTGGTCCAAATGAAGTAGACGCTCTTTGACATTTACTACGTCTTGGATCCTCCTGATTAAATGTACTTTCTTTTGTTTCTTCCCGAGGTCGTTTTGATCCTTCATCAATCGACTCACATTCCTTTTTATACGGATATATATATTTTCAATGGACTCAACATTATCTGATTCTATAACTATATTGTTATGAATGTCGGGATTTTCTGATTTATGAACCAGAAATCGATATGCTTTACTATTGGTCGCATATCCTATAAAACACAATCAACGGTTTTCGGTCCTATTTTTAACCCTTTTGGGTTTAGGAAATTTCACTTTTTCCAAACACGCCCACACTTTAAAATAATTCAAGTTGGGCTTCATTCCTTTCCATTTTTCATATGTAATGGATTGTGTTTTGCTATGGGGTACTCGATTTAGTATTCGGTTAGCCGTAAGAACGGCTTCCCCCCACAAGTTATGTGGCAAACCAGAACTTATCAATAATGCGTTCATCATCTCCTTTAATGAATGATTCTTTCTTTCCGCAATCCCATTGGATTGAGGCGTGTAAGGGGCCATTGTTTGATGAATAATTCCATATTCTAAACATGTTTCTTCAAAAGAAGATTCATATTCACCACTCCTATCACTTCTTATCATTTTGATTTTCTTGTTAAGTTGTGTTTCAACATCATTTTTGTATTGCTTGAATGAGTCTATTGCTTCATCTTTATTATTAAGTAAGTAAACATATCAATATCGAGTATTGTAAAGTAATAAAATACTTCTTTCCACCACGAGATGGTATTTACTTCATGTCGTAAATATCTGTGTGAATTAAGTCTAAAGGATTTGAATTCCTTTCAACTGACTTCTAAGGATGTTTAACATACATAGATTCCACACATATTTGACATTTTGATTTGTTGTATTCAAACTTAGGCAATACTTCCAAATTAATCATTTTTTACAAGATTTTATAATTGACATGACACAAACGTATATGCCATAATTCATTTGACTCAACTAAGTTAGACGAAGCTGAAATTTTATTATTATTCTCAACAACCATTACATTCATCTTGAAAAAGCCCTCAGTGAGGTAACCTTTTCCTACAAACATTTTGTTCTTAATTATTACAACTTTATCGGATACAAACACTCACTTAAAACCATTCTTAACAAGAACTCCAGCAGAGACTAAATTCTTCCTAATCTGGGGAACATGAAGGACGTTGTTCAAAGTCACCACCTTCCCAGAAGTCATTTTGAGAAATATCTTCCCACATCCTTCAATTTTAGCCATTGCAGCATTTCCCATAGAAAGTGTCTCCTCGGGTCCAACATGAGCATATGTATAAAAAGCTTCTCTAACTGCACAAACATGGTGACTGACCCTAGAATCAATCCACCACCCCTTAGGATTTCCCACCAGGTTGCATTCAGAAAGCATATCACACAAGTCATTAACATCTTCGTGCTTTTCTACCATGTTTTCTTGACCCTTCTTCTTGTCTTTCTTTGGAGCACGACAATCTGTAGATTTGTATCCAGATTTCTCACAGTAGTAGCAATTTACGTTGAACCGCTTCTTGCTTGGGTTTCTTTTCAGTCCAGAAGCCTGCTTCCTCTTTCTCTTATTTTGAGGAGTATCCTACACAATGTTTGCTCCCATTATTGTTTAATTTCCACGGCCTCTCTTTTCAGCAGCTTTGTTGTCCTCTTCGATTCTCAACCAAACAATGAGATCTTCAAGCGACATCTCCTTGTGTTTGTGTTTCAAGTAGTTTTTGAAGTCCTTCCACAAATGAGGCAACTTCTCAATCATCGTTTCTACTTGGAATGCTTCATTGATGACAAGACCTTCAATGAAACTTCTGTTAGTAAAAATACCAAAATTACTGCTTTCAACACCAGAATTAGTTCAACTTATGCCTTCAGCAAGGAGATCGTGAATAATCACTTGCAATTCCCGGACTTGGGTAATAACAGACTTGCTATCTACCATTTTGTATTCTAGAAATTTTGCGGCAATGAACTTCTTCAACCCAACATCTTCAGTATTGTATTTCTTTTCAAGCGCAATCCGCAGTTCTTTTGACATCTCCACACCACGATAGACGTTATACAGATCATCCTCCAGTCTGATAAGAATATACTTCTTGCACAGAAAATCAGAATGCTTCCATGCCTCAATCCCGATAAAGCGTTCATTCTATGGAGTTTCATCGGGCAGAGCAGGAACATCTTCCTTAATGAACTTCTGTAGACTTAAAGTAGTCAAGTATAAGAACATCTTCTGCTACCACCGCTTGAAATCAATCCCGTTTTTGAGTTTTTCCGTCGGTGCCAACGCCGGTGTTCGGCTTGTCGATGCATTGGAAGTCATCATCGGAACTGCTTGGTTCCCGTTGTCATTAGTCATTTCTGTAAAATAATGACACAAACAAACGTTAAAATCACATAGATTTTAATCTCCAACGGAGTAGAAAACCACAAAGGTTTTAATCTCCAGAAAAGTGAATATAACACAAATACAGAGAGTAAAAATTAAATTCCTTAAGCTTGTTACTATAATGTATTTGTAACTAATTCTGGAAAACATAAAATAACATAAACAGAAATATAAATAAACAAAAGTTAGTTTGAGCCCACTGAATTCACAGTGTTTCCTTAAGGAATTTAATCCCCTCCTAGTACCCAAGGTTATGAATTATTTCATCTCAGAATAGAACGAATTTACACATTGGTGTAGTGGTACTTCAATCCCCAATGTTTCAGCGAACACAAAGTTCGGTAGCAAATCGCACTTACTGTTGCTTTCTTTGAAATTAAAAGTATGCAGAAGAAAGGAGGAGAACTCAAAAAATCGCATGGAAAATCTGAGAGAATGAACTTGTATTTATAGCCAATATTGGGATGAAAATTGAAGAGGTGCAAATATTTAGAATGGCTATTTATGCAAAATGGCCATAGCATAAATGCTATAACATAAATGTCTATTTACTCAAAATAAATCGGGAATTCAAGAAGGAGGTTAATTTTCAGTTACAAACTGAAAAACGGAAAACTGATAACGGACCGTTGGATTTAATATTAATATTCTGTTATTAAAACGAATATTTAATAACATTTCTGTTAATATTTTATAATAAAATTAGTCCAAAAAATTAATCAATCAATCGTTCATTTGATCAAATCCAAATCCAAATACGAAGCCGAATCCAAATCCGAATCCGAAGCCGAATCCAAATCCGAAGCCGAGCGAGCGACGACGACGACGGCGCGAGGTTTACCTTCTTCTAAACTCTTTTAGATCTTGAAGAAGAGCAATTGCTTATATACCCATCAAAAACCTCTTTCTCTTCCAATATTGGACAATGTCCCTTTGTCAAGGAGGGAAACCCAAATATGACTCAAATATTTCATTTTTCCCTCGATTTCCCATTCATCCTCTTTTAAGCCATATTAATGCTTAAAAAACCCAACAATCCCCCATATGAATGGGGAATGGATATATCACGAAAATATGCATGAAAAACTGTGTGGTTCACAAGCAAGGGTTAATTGCATCTGGATAAGTAGGTTTCCCTTTGAACTTTTCGTAGTGAACTTATGTCGGATATACTCGGTCAATCAGTATATTTGATATATTTGAACCGTCGAACTTTGGTGTATACCTAGACAACCATAAGTCCCACAACCAACCCTTAACTGTCTTTGGTTCTCATTGTTGTGTTCGTTTCAGCCATGAACACCGCCTGGTTTCATAAGTTTGTAGAGAACTGGCCTTACAAATTCTCCTTGAAGCGGCTAACACTTCACAATTACATAGGTGATTCATAAATGTGTCATCCTGTAGATACACTATTTGATATACCCTGTATCAAATTTAGAAATCATTAAAAAGCCTTAATGCCTTATCCTTGGTACTGAACATTGTATCATCACGAGAATTGACCAAAATTTTAGTTGACAATGTTGAACCGTCATTAGTGAATTTTTTTAATCTCATTTAACCTAGATCTTGGGATGACCAGTCTTCTAGGTAGAGTTACTGCCATAATGACTTGTTCTCGGCCATAGTCCCATTCCCCTCGATGATTTCTCAACTACCTCTCTAGTTAGGTCTTTTGTAAGTGGATCCAACACATTATCGCTTGACTTTACATAGTCAATCGTGATAATTCCTCTAGAGAGTAATTGCCTAACGATTTTATGTCTTCGTCGTATATGATGAGATTTACCGTTGTACATAACGCTCCCAGCACTTCCAATTGCCACTTGACTATCGCTAGTAATTCCGGAGCTATTCAGCTTCTTCACCGGCTTTATCTAAGGCTATGAACTCAGCCTCCATTGTAGAGCGGGAAATACAAGTTTGTTTGGAAAACTTCCAAGATACCGCTCCTCCACCAATAGTGAATACATATCCACTTGTGGACTTAGAATCAGTTGAATCGATGATCCAATTTGCATCACAGTATCCCTCAATCACCACATGATATTTACTGCAAAGCAAAGTCTTGGGTATGTTCTTAATATCCCAAAACTCGTTTCATTGCCATCCAATGAGATTGACCTGGATTTCTCGTGTATCGACTCAATTTAATTATAGCACACGCTATATCTGGTCATGTACAATTCATGATATACATTAAGCATCCCAACACATGAGCATAATCCAATTGTGATATGCTTTGGACTTTATTCTTTGCTAATGCAAGATTCACGTCAATTTAAGGCTTTGCAACTTTAAACCCTAAGTGCATGAATTTTTCAATTACTGTCTTAATATAATGATATTGTGACAATGCCAGACCTTGAGGAGTCTTATTGATCTTAATTCCCAGAATTAAATCAGCAACTCCCAAGTCCTTCATATCAAACTTTCCAGTTAGCATACGCTTAGTCGCATTTATGTTGGCAATGTCATTACTCATTATCAACATATCATCCACATATGAGCAAACAATGACTATGTGATTTGGAAAATTTTTAACATTTTTAACGTAGACACATTTATCAGATTCATTTATCTTAAACCATTTGACAATGTTGTTTGGTCAAATTTTGCATGCCATTGTTTAGGTGCTTGTTTTACTCCGTAAAGAGACTTAGCAAGTCTACATACCTTCTTTTCTTTACCTGGAACCACAAACCCTTCAGGTTGTTCCATGTAGATTTCTTCCTCTAAATCTCCATTCAAGAAGGCTGTCTTAACGTCCATTTGATGAATTTCAAGACTATACACTGCAACTAATGCTACTAACATCTGTATGGACGTAATTCTTGTAACTGGAGAGTATGTATCAAAGTATTCAAGACGTTTTCGTTGTCTATACCCTTTGACTATAAGTCTTGCCTTTTATTTATCAATAATGCCATAATCTTTCATTTTCCTCTTAAAGATGCATTTAGAACCCAACGGTTTATTTCCGGGAGGAAGATCAACCAATTCCCATGTCTAGTTGTTCAATATGGATTCTATTTCACTATTGACTGCCTCTTTCTACAATAATGATTCCGAAGAAGACATAGCTTCTTTAAATGTTCTAGGATCATTATCCAATAAGAACGTCATAAAATCTGGTCCAAATAAAGTAGACATTCTTTGACGTTTACTATGTGATCACGCCCAACTATGCCTTATAAAAAGGACTAAGCGGACGTTGTAAATATAATCTGAGTATTTAGCCCAGAGTCGAATCCCACAAGGATACCTCCTATACTTTGGGAGTGATGTTGTTAAACAACTACCTAAATATGCACTCTCTCCTGAGTAATACATACTAAATAGGCACAACTAATTGAGGGCCCTTCAATCAACTACAACAAGAACTTAGTTGAACAAATAGAGATTAAACCGGGAAAACTATATTAATATAATAAGAAGTTCATCCTTCAACAGGTTCTACCAAAACCTTAGACTAAATAAATTAGCTACTCATAATTGTGCTGATAATAACTAAAAGAGAATTCATCATAAATGGGAAAAACACAAGGAAGAAAGATGAAACTTGATGCCCAATTGTCCTCCTTGCCTCTTGCCTCTCTTTGCCTTGAATAAGACTTTAAAACCTTGATATCTCTTCTTTTGGGCAAGTTGGACCTTTTATTGGTTAATTGGAATTGTCCCCAAGCTTACAATTTTACCCCTAAAATAACGCGTGCGGAACTGGACTAGCACGACCGCGCTACTGGGCGCGCTGCTAGCCGCGCTAAAGGCAATGTGTTCTGTTTCTGGCTGCTGGGCTAGCGCGGTCGCGCTAGTGGACGTGCTATGGCCGCGCTAATGGCCTTCCAATCTTCCTATTGCACCTGGACTAGCGCGGCCGCATTAATGGACACACTATGGCCGCGCTAATGGCGTATCATCCTGCCTTCGCATTTCTTCTTCCTTATTTCACATGCTCTTAACTCCAAGGGGTCTTTCTCGCTTTAATTTAGCTCCAAACACCATCCTAGGTTCTCATAAGCAACTTGCTCCTGCGAAACATAAAATCCACAATTAGAGCCATTTGAACATCATTTACCCTTCCTAGGACAGTGAAGCATAATGAAGTAGGAGTATAAATAGAAACTAAACTACATGAATCTAGCCTATTATCAACACCCCACACTTAAATCATTGCTAGTCCTCGAGCAATCCACCCTACTCTACAAAGTTCCTTTCACTAAGCATTTCCCTAAAGTGTCACACCACGAACATGTCACAAGAGTTGTGCCTACTAGTGTAACATCTAAGCCTCAAGAGTCGACTCTCACGTGCCGTGCAATGTTCATACTTCCTCAATTTACTCTATTCAGAGGTAAAAACTTACCTTTTCGTTATGAATCAAGTGCCCTCACATCACACAAGAGAGTAGTTCCACGAATATAACAATAAGAACACATAGGAACTCAGATAGACAGAATTCACTCACTCTCAGAAAGAACATTCATATGCCACAAAGATGCACCATAGGCTTGCTCTTAGTGTACTACTAGACTAATCGAACCCATTCAGTCTAAGATCAATTAGGACTTCATTTGGCTATAATGTAGGCTAAGGGACGGGTAGGATATATTTAGATATAGTGACTAACCTCCCTAAGCACTTTTAATACAATTATTTTAGCTCTCAGACCATACTTATGCTAGGCTAGACATTCCTCCACACTTCTCTTTATACTACCCCAAACTCCTTTCGGTGCAATTGTATCACATCACCACTTATCAAGGACTACATTTATTTATTGTCTCTTTTTTTTTCAAGTGGCGCTTATTCTTTCATTTTTTTTCAAAAACTCTGCACCTTTCTTTCTATTTCCTTGATTCCACTCAAAAATCAAACCACCACCCCACACTTTGACTTTTACATATTCTATAACAATTCAAGTGCTCATGGGAGGTAAAGGGTTCAAACAAATGGGCCGTTCAAACAATTGGGTAAGGTTTGTAATGTGGGTGCCAAAGAAACATGCTTATAGGCTCAACATGGGTAACTACAATTTATCGCATTTAGGTGGTTTTACTTTATAACTCTGGCTTGGAAAGAAATGCCTATATCACTTCTAAGACTAACTAGAGCTACTATTTCGCTTCGCAAACACACAAGGAAAGTTCTAGGCATCAAATGTGGAGCATAAAATACAATGCAATACCCTCACACAAATATGGCACATGACTCACTCCAGATTGGTTCATCAAGACACTCTCACCGAGTTTTCAAGTCAGTTACAAACATAAAATTTAAGGCACTCTACAAGGAGCAACAACTGAGCCTAAGCGTCACACTCTAGTGTCTATTGTGTTCAGGTGTAACCACGCTAAGGGATTCTTTTCCTATTTCAGCTCATCGCCATAAGTACCCCTAACAACTAAAAACAAAACAAAATAAACAAAAACTACCTACACCCGGTTCAAGCAAAACCCTTGGAAAATAACTGCAGTCCAAAGAAAAACCAAGGGGGAGTTACTACACTACCTAAAAAAAAAAAATTTTTTTTTTGGTGTTTTCTTTAGACTCACTTCCCTCAAGAAAATTGTCTAGGAGATCCGTCGTCAGGAAGAGTCTACTATATTTTATATTTTTTTATTTATTTCTATTTTTTATGTGGTCGACTTAGACCCTCAAGATCCCCGTCAAATGAGATCCATCGTCGGGACATGTCGACTTAACTCATTACACTACTACTTAAAACAACAAGAACAAACGCAAACAAAATTCCAAAGAAAATAAAGGAAAACAAATAACAATGACGTTCCTACATATATACATATACAATGAATTATTCCCTTACTCCACACTTAAAATGAAGACATGTCCTCATAGCAATCAAACTAAAGCAAAGTGAGGTAGAGAAACTTCCCTGAAGGATCAATCTTGGCCAGAGACTGTCCCTGGGTCAAGACGACAAGCATGACCCAGGGCCCGCAACCATCCCATGATTTTCTTCTCTGATTTTACCTGTTGGGAAGCCACTGCATCAACATGTGTACCCAGGTCGGCGACCGAGGTGCGCAACCCAGCCATGTCCTGCTCTAAATTTTCCAACCTATAACTCCGACTGGATCTAAACGGTCCTGCAACATCAGTAGTCTGCTCATGAGCGGGCATTTCCTCTCCCACTTCTACTTGCTCGTCCTCCTCGTCGTCCTCCTCCTCCTTAGACTCATCCTCCTCGTCATCACCACCAGCCGCCACCGCGTCCTTTCCAGTGGTAACCTTTTCTGCTCGGAAGGCATTATCTTTCGGCACTCTGCCATCTACCGCCAAATTTCCCGGCACCCCGGCTGCTAGGCATAATCTAGTGATAAGAGAGGAGAAGAAGAATCCATACCTCTTAACTTGGCAGCGAACAAATATCTCCTCTTGTATTAGCTTGGCCACGTCAAAGTCGTGGCCCGTCATGAAGCACCAGATCAAACACACATGAGGAGAATTCATCTCCGAGGTGTTATGTGATGGGATCAGGCGGTTATTGATCAGATAGAGCCAACACTTCGCTCCAAAAGCGAGTGGCGATGAGTGAAACATTTTCCCGTACTTATACCACTGAACCTCCTTGCCAGGGGCCCATATGATTAGAAGGAGTGTCTGCCACTAAGTGAAGCGTCTACCATACGCCTCATAGCTTTTGTCCGTCTCTGCTACAGAACCTGGCAGCCGGTAAACCCTCCGAATGGCTTCTACAGAGGCGTTCATCGACTTCTTTCTCACGGTGACCACATAATTCCTGTGCTCCGGACAGTTTGCATAAAAATATCTTACCACCATCGCAGTGGCATCATCTGGATCCTCAAAGAACACATCCAACCGACGCCGCATCAGCTCATTGTACATCCTTGGGCAGTCACGCCGGAGGGAGTCTGTATCTATGCCACGTTCTGGTATTGCCACCTTGGAGTCTTTTTCAGCAAACTGGTCCTGAGCCTTAGCAGATACGAACTTGTTGCTATTGTAAGGTCGAGTATCTGTGGATGCTCATTCCCTCGATGATCCTGCTTGTCTTCTGGATGAAGATCCGGTGGCTTGACATTTCCTGGAAGGTTACATTGTACCTGCAATAAGGACATCATTAGCGCAACACAAACGAAGTGACCCAACTGTGGTTACTCAGATTTCACCTTTACAATTGGTCACAATTATCATTGCCGCTCACTGGGGCATTTAAACATACACTTGGTGGACAGCATTCAACGGAGCCCCCAATTAGTCAAGTTGAAACCCAATTACCACCACAATTTCCCCAAATTCACCCAACTAAATCAGGAGATCCAACTCCCCAAATACCACCACCCACAGGCACTAACTGTACATTACAATTACTTCTAAGTAAAAAAGAAGAAAAACTACTACCTACAACAAATTAAAAAGAAAACCTAACAAAAAAAAAAAAATAGCAAAGAAAAAGCATACCTGTGGTGTGAGAAGTGAAGAAGTAGGTTGGGGTTTCAATGAGCACAGGACTTGAGAAAACTCAGGGGAGGAGTGGGAGGCGTGTGTGTGTGCTTGGGTTTGAGGGGGAAAGGAGTTTTTTAGAAGAAGAAGAGCTTTTTTTAGAAGAAGAAGAGTTTTTAGAAGAAGATGAGTGATTTTAGGCGGAAGGGGGGAATGGGGGTTAGGGTTGGCTAAGTAAGAAATAAAAAATTAAAGGAAAAAAAAAATAATGACCAACCTGTCCCGCGACGTCACTAGTGCGGTCGCTAGCACGTTCATAGCACAGTCACGCTAGTTAAAACAGACTACAGGGCAATAAGTGCGACCACTAGCGCGCCCGCGCTAGTGGCTTTGAGACGAGGCAGAGTGGAGGTCGTTTAGCACAGTCATAGCGCGTTCACTAGCGCGCCCGTGCTACCCCAGATAGAATGGAGGCCAATTAGCGCGGCCATTAGTGCAACCGCGCTAGCCCCAGGCCTCACAACTTTTCACTATTTTTTTTATTTTTTTTTATTTTTTTATTTTTTTCCCTTGGTGTAGCCGGACTTATCCCTCACCTAAGCTCACCTGCATGTGTTATTACCTACAACAATTCCACAATACTAAAAATACTACACGTTGGGTTGCCTCCCAATCAGCACCTTATTTAATGTCGTGGAACGACAATTACAACAAGTCAATGGGTTGCCTCCCATGCAGCGCCTGATTTAACATCGCGGCACGATGAAGATGAGCGCATTTAAGGGTCGCTCGACCTCTGCAGTTCAGTCAGATGTATCACAGACACTTCCTTGGTTTCATCCATGCCCACATATGGTTTCAACCTATGCCCATTAACTCTGAAGGTGTGGGAATCTTTTTCTGAAGCAATCTCTATGGCACATGAGGGAAGCACTTCGACCACACGAAATGGTCCAGACCATCGGGACTTGAGTTTACCCGGAAATAGCCTTAATCTTGAGTTATAAAGCAGTACCATATCTCGGGGTTTGAAGTTTCGCTCCACAATGTTCTTATCGTGAAACCTCTTCATTCTTTCCTTGTACAACCTGGTGCTCTCGAAAGCAAGATAACTGAATTCATCTAGCTCATGCAGTTCGGTGACTCTATTTGTTCCTGCAGCCTCAAGATCTAGATTTAACTATTTCAATGCCCACCAAGCTCTATGTTCCAGTTCTACCGGTAAGTGACAGGCCTTCCCGAACACCAACTTGTATGGTGACATACCGATTGGTGTTTTGAAAGCTGTTCTGTAGGCCCGTAGTGCATCATCTAGCTTCTTCACCCAATCAGTTCTTGTGGCGTTCACAGTCTTAGTCAGCACACTCTTGATTTCTCTATTTGACACTTCAACCTGTCCATTGGTCTGAGGATGGTAAGGGGTTGCCACCTTGTGGCACACATCGTACTTTGATAGCAATTTCTCGAAGGCACGATTGCAGAAGTGAGTGCCTCCATCACTGATGATGGCCCTCGGGATCCCAAAACAGGCGAATATATTCTTCTTCAAAAACCCCACCACCACCCTTGCATCATTGGTGGGGAGTGCTGCAGCTTCCACCTATTTGGACACATAATCTACAGTAACAAGTATGTACTTATTGCCATATGAGCTGACGAAGGGGCCCATGAAGTGTATCCCCCATACATCGAACACCTCAACCTCTTGAATTGGGTTCATGGGCATCTCATGGCGATGGGAAATATTCCCCGTCCTCTGACATTCATCACAGACCTTCACCCATTGATGTGCATCCTTGAACACAGTTGGCCAGTAGAACCCGACTTCTAGAACTTTAGTTGCTGTTCTGATTCCTCCAAAATGCCCGCCATATGCTGATATGTGACATGCCTGCAAAATAGAAGATTGTTCTATCTCGGGGACGCACCTCCGGATCATATTGTTAATACAAATTCTCAACAAATAAGGTTCATCCCAGTAATACATGCGGCAGTCACGGTAAAATTTTTTCTTTTGCACAGATGAGAGTTCATAGGGCTCTATACCACTTGCCAGGTAATTTGCAATGTCTGTATACCATGGCACTTCCTCCAGGCTTGTGGTGAGTATCTACTCATCTGGAAAGGTTTCTAGAATATCCTCTGCCTCAACTGGATTTTTAGCTCCTTCAAGTCGCGGCAGATGATCCGCGACTTGGTTCTCCGTGCCCTTACGGTCACGGATCTCCAGGTCGAATTCTTGCAGTAGTAGCACCCAACGAATCTGGCGCGGCTTGGATTCCTTATTTTCAATCAAGTACCTGAGAGCAGCATGATCAGTGTAAAGAATTACCTTAGAGCCGATTAGGTGTGATCTGAATTTGTCGAAAGCGAATACCACCAGCAGCATCTCTTTTTCGGTCACAGTGTAGTTCAGCTGAGCTCCACTCAACGTCCTACTCGCGTAGTAAATTAGGTGCGTTATATTTTCCTTCCACTGTCCTAGCACTACTCCCACGGCGTAGTCACTAGCATCACACATGAGCTCGAATGGTTGCTCCCAGTCGGGGGCAACAATGATGGGTGCCGTGACTAGCCTCTTCTTCAACTCCTCAAATGCAACCCTGCAATCATCAGAAAACAAAAAAAGGTTATCTTTTGCTAGCAACTTACACAGGGGGTTGGAAATTTTGGAGAAGTCTCTCATGAATCGCCGGTAGAAACCGACATGCCTGAGGAAGCTCCTTATTGCTTTGACTGGAGTGGGATGTGGAATCTTTGCTATCACATCAACTTTAGCACGATCCACCTCGATTCCCTTGCTTGATACCAGGTGTCCCAAGACTATACCCTCTTGTACCATGAAATGACACTTTTCCCAATTAAGTACAAGGTTAGTCTCAATACACCTCTTTAGCACTCGGGTCAGATTTGCTAGGCACTCATCGAATGAGTTTTCCACCACTGAGAAATAATCTATGAACACCTCCATTATATCCTCGACCATGTCAGTGAATATGGCCATCATGCACATGCACCTTTGGAATGTAGGGGGTGCATTGCATAGGCCAAATGGCATCCTTCTAAAGGAAAAAATCTCATATGGACATGTGAATGAGGTCTTTTCTCTATCTTATGGAAAAATGGAGATTTGGTTGTACCACAAGTACCCATCCAGAAAACAAAAGTGAGACCTCCCTGCCAGTCTGTCGAGCATCTGATCAATGAAGGGAAGTGGGAAGTGGTCTTTCTGGGTGGTTAGATCTAATTTCCTGTAGTCCATGCAAATTCTCCAGCCTGTGACGGTTCTTGTAGATATCAGCTCATTGTTGTCATTTTTTATAACCGTCATGCCACCCTTCTTAGGTACACATTGCACCAGCTAACCCAGTTGCTGTCAGAGATGGGGAAATAATTCCCGCATCCAACCACTTAATAATTTTCTTCTTCACCACTTCCTTCATGTTGGGGTTCAGCCGCCTTTGGTGTTCCCTGGAAGTTTTGTGCCCCTATTCCAGCAGAATTTTGTGTATACAATATGGTGGGCTGATCCCCTTAATGTCCGCCATAGTCCACACGATGGCAGTCTTACATTCTGTGAGTACTTGTAAAAGTTGTTGTGCCTGCACATCTAACAAACTGGATGAGATAATAACAGGTAATGTGGAGTTAGGTCGTAGAAACGCATACCTGAGATGGACTAGCAGTGGCTTCAATTCTAGCTTTGGTGGTTCTTCTACAGACGGCTTGGCTGGCGGAGTCTCTCTCTTTTCTAATAGCAGGGGCTCAAATTCAAGTGATCTATGCCACATGCCTTTTCCCTCAAGAGCCAATACCCATTCTTCCAATTCTTCCCCATTCACCTCATCCAAATTCATAAGACAAGCATCAAGGGGGTCCTCAATAGTCAGGGACTCATCATCCTCCTCCAGGATTACATCCACGACATCAATAAGAGAACAATTGGCTAATTCACTTGGTCGCCTCATGGATTTATGCACGTTGAATGTTATCTCCTCGTCGTTCAATCTTATCTTGAGCTCCCCAGTTTCACAATCAATGAGAGCTCGCCTCGTGGCTAAGAAAGGCCTTCCCAAAATTATGGGAATCTCTTCATCCACTCTACAGTACAGGATCACAAAATTTGCAGGGAACACAAATTTCCCTACCTGCACCAATACGTCATCAAGAATTCCTGACAGTCTTTTTACCGTCCTGTCTGTCAACTGCAACGACATGGATGTCGTTCTAGCTCTACCAATCTCCAAACTCTTGTAGATGGCCAGGGACATAACATTAATGCTGGCCCTTAAATCACAGAGTTCCTTGGCAAAGGCAAAGTTACCAATGGTGCGGGGAATTGTGAAACTCCCCGGATCAGACAACTTTTCAGCAATTGGTCTAGTCACAACGGCACTGCAGGTCTGAGTAAGAGTCACTGTGGCCAAGTCTTGGAATTTGAATTTTTGGGACATCAAGTCCTTTATCATTTTGGCATAACCAGGCATCTCCTTCAAGGCATCAATCAAAGGAATATTCCTGTATTTGTTTCAACATCTCCAAGAATTTCTTATACTGCTCATCTTTCTAATACTTGGCCAGCCTCTGTGGGAATGGTGCTGGAGGTCTCTTCTTCCTGGTGATTTGAGATTTTTCTTTTTTAGACACTACCTCTGTTACCGGTACTTGTGCTGTCTCAGCTTCTTTCTCAGCCTCGACCTGTGTGTTGGTTTCTTCCTGGGCAGGCTACACTGTCACCTTAGTTAGTCTTGCTGAATCATCAATTTCAATGGGCACTGGTACAAGTGTTTCATCCTGTCTTCTTTCTCGAGACCTTTATTGCTCCAAATCTAAGTCTCTGCCACTGCGTAGACTCACTTCCATCAGCTGCTTTGGACCCTGATCCTTTGGATTTACCTGAGTGTCTGCAGGCAATGTCCCATGAGGACGATTATTCAAAGACATCGAGATCTGGCCCATTTGCACTTCAATATTCTTTATGGTTGACTCATGTGCATCTACTCTTTGACTCATTTTCGGAGTTGACCCAATAACCTGCCGCATCATTGCTTCGGGTCTAGCAAACCCGTCTTTCTGTCTCCCCCCATTTTGTTGCTAAGGAGGGTGATAAGCCTATTGCTGATTCTGATTATTGTATCCTTGCGACCTTTGGTAGGGATCCACATTACCGTGAGGTCGCATGGCTCCTATATTTCCATTGTCATGCTGTGGCTGGACTGGCCTGTATGGCTAATCCTGCTGGCCCCAATTCTGACCACCCTGTCTCTTGCCCCCATAGTTAGACACATAGTTCATGTTCTCAGGGTAGTGATGATGATAATATTCAGCATTCCACTGAATACCAAGTGGCTGACTAATGCAAGATGTGCATAAGCCCCCATTGGTTGTATCCACAATATGCACCTGCTGCTTCTGCCCTGACTCTTCTACCTTTTTAGTGAGTATGATCATTTGTGTTATTAAAGTGGCCATATTTTTAGCAAGAGTGTTGGATGGATCTAAGGCCACTGGGTGAACTATTGGAGTGATAGGTGCATTCCTGGTTGTCCACCCCGAATTATGTGCCATTTTATCAAACAGAATTTGGCTTTCTCTCCATGATTTCCTCAAGAATGATCCACCAGCTGAAGCATCAACATTTTCCTTCACACAATCTGCCAGACCTATGTAAAACCGCTGCCCAACATCTGTTCTGGAATACCGTGGTGCGGACAAATAACCAACATTCCTTTAAATCGTTCCCATGTTTCTTGCAATGTTTCAGTTGGTTTATGTCTGAAGCTCAAAATCTCATCAATTTGCTGAGCTGTCTTGTTGGGTGGATGGAACTTGCTCACAAATTACTTGACTAACTCCTCCCATGTAGTAATGGAATTGATGGAGAGTGAGTTTAGCCAAGTCTGGGATGCTCCTGTCACTGAGAATGGAAATAACAACAACTTTATTGCTTTCTGATTTACGTTTGGCTGCCTTTGAGTTTTGAAAATCAACAGGAAATTCTTCAAATGCTATTGGGGATCCTCAATTTATGACCCCAAAAATAGTCCCTTGTTCTACAACAAGTGCAACATATTGTTTGTGATCTGAAAAGATTCAGCATGTATCGGTGGGACTACTATCGCTGTGGCCAAATTCTCCGCCGTGGGTTGTGCCCAGTCATATAAAGGTGCCTCTAGCACAAGAGGTGCCACTACCTGTGCAGCTAGGTCTACCACGTTGTCCCCATTGTTGTTCCTGTTGTTTACCAGATCTGCCATGCCTGGTTCAAGTTGTTCAGTTGATGGTTGTTGTTTGCTTTTACGGTTGGCCCGGTTCAAGGCCTTTTAAACTTTCTCGAGGTCTGATAAGGCTTCAAACACTTCACCAGTTCTCAATGAGTTTCTAGGCATGCACCTGTACAACCAAGTGAGCAAACGTTAAAATTTCAATGTATGAATGAAAATGAAGAAAATTGACTACACTAAGAATTTTTGTATTTCTTCCAACTGTAATTGATAACACCGTTAATTCCCCGGCAACGGCGCCAAAATTTGATCACGCCCAACTATGCCTTATAAAAAGGACTAAGCGGATGTTGTAAATATAATCTGAGTATTTAGCCCAGAGTCGAATCCCACAAGGAATTAACCTATCAATTACTGGTGTCAGACTCACTTAATTCTCCGTACTCAACTTCCCAAAGATTATGAATAACAATTGTTGATGTTTCTACTACCTATAACTAAATAAAATTAATTAAACTAAAAGCTAACTATGACGGAGTTGTAAACAATTAAGAGAAGGAGCTAAGGTTGTGATTTCCCCTGTTGATAGTATCCCTTCATGTTGTGTTTCATAAAGTTTTGCCTAATTGTCTCTATCAATCATGAGCACTCTTGTTACTATAAATCTCTCCCGAGTAATTACGACAATTTACTAGACACACTCTCCCGAGTTGCGCTAGCTAGCTTTTATTACAGCTCACTTAGATTGCACCTAAAGATTCATTATCCCTAATCCCACCTTTAAACCCTCGGTTATGGATCCCTCCTATACTTTGGGAGTGATGTTGTTCAACAACTACCTAAATATTCAATCTCTCCCGAGTAATACATACTAAATAGGCACAGCTAATTGAGGGCCCTTCAATCAACTACAACAAGAACTTAGTTGAACAAATAGAGATTAAACCGGGCAAACTATATTAATATAACAAGAAGTTCATCCTTCAGCAGGTTCCACCAAAACCTTAGACTAAATAAATTAGCTACTCATAATTGTGCTGATAATAACAACAAGAGAATTCATCATAAATGGGAAAAACACAAGGAAGAAAGATGAAACTTGATGCCCAATTGTCCTCCTTGCCTCTTGCCTCTCTTTGCCTTGAACAAGTCTTTAAAACCTTGATATCTCTTCTTTTGGGCGAGCTGGACCTTTTATAGGTTAAGTGTAATTGTCCCCAAGCTTCCAATTTTACCCCTGAAATAACGCGTGCGGAACTGGACTAGCGCGGCCGTGCTACTAGCCGCGCTAAAGGCAATGTGTTCTGTTTCTGACTGCTGGGCTAGCATGGTCGTGCTAGTGGACGCGCTATGGCCTCGCTAATGGCCTTTCAATCAGCCTATTGCACCTGGACTAGCGCGGCCGCGCTAATGGCGTATCATTCTGCCTTCGCATTTCTTCTTCCTTCTTTCACACGTTCTTAACTCCAAGGGGTCTTTCTCGCTTTAATTTAGCTCCAAACACCATCCTAGGTTCTCATAAGCACAACTTGCTCCTGTGAAACATAAAATCCACAATTAGAGCCATTTAAACATCATTTACCCTTCCTAGGACAGTGAAGCATAATGAAGTTGGAGTACAAAATAGACGCTAAACTACATGAATCTAGCCTATTATCACTACGTCTTGGATACTCCTGATTAAATTTACTTTATTTTGTTTCTTCCAGAGGTTGTTTTGATCCTTCATCAATCGACTCACATTCCTTTTTATATGGATATATATATTTTCAAAGAACTCATCATTATCTGATTCTATAACTGTATTGTTATGAATATCAGGATTTTCTTATTTATGAACCAGAAATCGATATGCTTTACTATTGGTCGCATATCCTATGAAAACACAATCAACTATTTTCGGTCCTATTTTTACCCTTCTGGGTTTAGGAACTTGCACTTTTGCCAAACACCCACACACTTTAAAATAATTCAAGTTGGGCTTCCTTCCTTTTCATTTTTCATATGGAATGGATTGTGTTTTGCTACGGGGTACTCGATTTAGTATTCGGTTAGCCGTAAGAACGGCTTCCCCCCACAAGTTCTGTGGCAAACTAGAACTTATCAACAATGGGTTCATTATCTCCTTTAAAGAACGATTCTTTTTTTTCCCGCAATCCCATTGGATTGGGGCGTGTAAGGGCCGTTGTTTGATGAATAATTCCATATTCTAAACATGTTTCTTCAAAGGGAGATTCATATTCACCACCCCTATCACTTCGTATCATTTTGATTTTCTTGTTAAGTTGTGTTTCAACTTCATTTTTGTATTGCTTGAATGCGTCCATTGCTTCATCTTTACTATTAAGTAAATATAGCAATATTGAGTACTGTCTCAATAATAGTTATGAAATACTTCTTTCCACCGCGAGATGGTATTGACTTCATGTCGCAAATATCTTTGTGAATTGAGTTTAAAGTATTTGAATTCCTTTCAATTGACTTATAAGTATGTTTAACATACTTAGATTCCACACATATTTGAACCTTTTGATTTGTCGCATTCAAACTTAGGCAATACTTCCAAATTAATCATTTTTCGCAAGGTTTTATAATTGACTTGACCTAAACGTATATGCCATAAGTCATTTGACTCAAGTAAGTAAGACAAAGCTTACATTTTATTATTATTCTCAACAACCATTACATTCAACTTGAAAAGGCCCTCGGTGAGGTAACCTTTTCCTACAAACATTTCTTTCTTACTTATTACAACCTTATCGGATAAAAAAATACACTTAAAACGGTTCTTAATAAGAAGTCCAGCAGAGACTAAGTTCTTCCTAATCTCGGGAACATGAAGGACGTTTTTCAAAGTCACCACCTTGCCAGAAGTCATTTCGACAAATATCTTCCCACATCCTTCAATTTTAGGTGTTGCAGCATTTCCCATAGAAAGTGTCTCTTCAGATCCAACATGATCATATGTAGCAAAAGCTTCTCTAACTGCACAAACATGGTGAGTGGCCCCATAATCAATCCACCACTCCTTAGGATTTCCCACCAGGTTGTATTCAGAAGGCATAACACACAAGTCATCTATATTTTTGTTCTTTTCAACCATGTTTGCTTGACCCTTCTTCTTGTCTTTCTTCGAAGCACGACAATCTGTATATTTGTGTCCAGCTTTCCCACAGTTGTAGCATATTTTGTTGAACCGCTTCTTGCTTGGGTTGCGTTTCGGTCCGTAATCTTGCTTCCTCTTTCTCTTATTTTGAGGAGTATCCTCAACAATGTTTTCTCCCATTATTGTTGAGTTTCCACGACCTCTCTTTTCAGCAACTTTGTTTTCCTCTTCGATTCTCAACCAAACAATGAGATCTTCAAGCGACATATCCTTGCGTTTGTGTTTCAAGTAGTTTTTGAAGTCCTTATGTGATGACCCAAAGGGTCATCTTATAAATTAAGACTCCATTCCAGGATCGTTAGCCTTAAAAATATTAATTTTATTTACCTCGATTTGCATGCGTAGTCCGGGCGCGAAACCGGAAAGCTTTTATGTGAAAATATGAGAAATAGTAATTTTGGAATTTGAAATTTGGTTTTAGTTGACTTGGTTCAACATTTTCAATAAACGGATCCGTATATGTGTTCCGAAAATCCTAAGAGGTTCGTAGTAAAATATGGGACTTGGGCGTATGCCTGGAACTGAATTCCGAGATCCCTAGCCTTAGAAATCAATTTTTGGAAAAAATTATTTTGCTGGATTTTTAATGAAATAAAGAAGTGAATTAATGTTTGAAACCATTGGTATCGGGCCCATGTTTTGGTTCCGAAGCTTGATGCAGGTTTGTTATGATGTTTACGTCCTATCTATGAAATTTGGTAAGAATCGAAGTTGATTTGACGTGATTCGGATGTCCGATTGTGAAATAGTGAAAGTTGAGTGTTCTTGAGAAACAAATGACGAGTTTTGAGGATAAATCCATAGTTTTAAATGTTATTTTCATGATTTCATCGCAAGAGGAAGTCCGTATGATATTTTTAGACTTGCGTGCATGTTTGGTTTAGAGCCCCGAGGGTTCGGGTGAGTTTCGGATATGCTACGAGATGTTTAACACTTAAGAAATTTTGCTGTCATGACTGTTTCTGGTGCGCAAGTAAATTTTTCTTCGCGTTTAAGTTGCTTCACTCGTGAACACATAGAGTAAAGTGCACTGGGGCCATTTTTTTGCTATGCGAACGCGGAGCTCAGGACGCGAACGCGGAGCACTGGCAGGCTAAAGCTTCGCGAACGCGTCCAAGCCACGCGAAAACAATGTGTAAACGGGACTTATGGGAGGGTAGTAACTTTTCTTCTATGCGAACGCGACCACCTGGTCGCGAACGCGATGACCAAAGGAAGAAAAGATTCGCGAACGCTTTCAAGACCTCGCGAACGCGAAGGACATTGGGCCTGACCCATCGCGAACGCGATGAAGGCCTGCCCAATCATATAATTACCAGTTCTAAAATCGGGCAAAACCTATTTTTCACCAATATTTGAACTACAAAGACCTAGAGACGGTTTTCTTCACACAAATTCATCCCCAAGGTGTTGGTAATCAATACTAAACTCTTCTCTTTCAATTACCCAATATTTTTCATCACTTTTTAATCCAAAATCAAGAATTTTCATGATACAAATTGAGGGTTTGGGTAGAATTAGGGAATTTTGTAAAAAAAAGGGATTTTGACCTTGAATTGAGGTCGGATTCCGAAACTAATTGCATATTCGGGCTCGGGGGTGAATAGGTAAACGGAATTTTGTCCGAACCCCGAGTTTGGACCAAGCGGGCCCGGGGTCGGGTTTTAACTTTTTTTTGAGAAAACTTAGAAAAACAATGATTTTTCCAGTAAAGTTAGTTCCTTTAACCGAAATTAATGATATTAAACTAATCGTGATTAGATTCGAGCGGGTAAGAGGCAAATTCGAAAGGAAAAACGGTAATTGAGTAGTGAGTGGTCTACGAATTTGAGGTAAGTGCTTGGTTTAACCTTTACTTGAGGCAATAGGAATATCCAACTTAAATGCTATGTGAATTTGCATGTATGTGGTGTAATGGTCCCTTCCCCGTTTTCCAATTATTTGCTTCCGGGCTTAATTGTTTCATGATCATTGATGTTTATATGTCCATTTGGATTCGTTAACTTATTGTTAAGTATTATTTCAAGTATTTGGAAGTGTTGGTTGTTCTCTTGGTTTTGTTATGTTACATAAGGATTGAGTTGGATGTCAGTGTTATGATATGTATATAATTTCCGGTTGGTTTCATTATGAAATGATAATTGATGAAGTTTATGAGTTTTACTACTTCTATTTACAATTGTTGATACCAAAATGTTGTGAAAGGCTTGGCTTGAATTGTGAAAATTTTCGTAAATAAACTGATATGATATGTCTGGTGGGAGCGGGTTGCACACCACAACAGGAGAAATAAGGGTGATATATATAGGGAGGAGTATTAAGGGTGGATAGGTGGGAGCGGTTTGCACGCCGCAACAAGGAGTGATAAGGGTGAATATTTATGTTTACTGATTTTCAAAAAAAATAATAAGAATTTGGAAAACTCCGGTTTTATTAAAAAGGTTTTCATACTCTGATTTTTACTGTAATTTAAATTGAAACTTGGAAGTTTTGAGGAGTTGATTATAATTGATATCTGAAAAGAGTTATCCGAGTTGTTTTTATTTACTTTTGCAAGGTACTGGTTATCAAGTTTATTATTATTACTTCTTTCTTACTTTATTATATATATTGTTCATAGGTTATATTGTTAATGCCCGCCGTAGCCTCGTCACTACTTCGTCGAGGTTAGGCTCGGTACTTACTCAGTACATGGGGTCGGTTGTACTGATACTATACTCTGTACTCTTTTGTGCAGATCCAGGTACCAGCCAGAATTAGGACATCTTAGTAGTTGCGCTTTTTCGTTCGGAGACATGAGGTAGATCTGCTGGCATCCGCAGATTCCTGGAGTCTTCTCTTTACTTTATAGACGTTGTTTTATTTCTTTTAGAACATAGATATACTCTTTCAGACCATTATTTGTAATATTCTTAGTAGTTCATGAATTGTGACACCAGACCCTGGGTAGACTTATGGTTATATATATTTAGTTCGAGGTTCAGCTTGTTTATTCAGTTATTATTATTATTATTTGTGAAGTTATTTATTGGAAATCATTAGATTTCGTATTTATTTTGAATTGTTCTATTATGTTTAAGTAAACTTTAAACGGAAATGGTTAATAAATTTCTAACATCTTTTTGCCTAGAAAGTATTGTGTTAGGCTCCATCACGATCCCGTGGGTTGGGATTTTGGATGGTGACACCTTCCACAAAGGAGGCAACTTCTCAATTATCATTGCTACTTGGAATGCTTCATTGATGACAAGACCTTCAATGAAACTTCTGTTACTAAAAATACTAAAATTACTACTTTCAACATTAGAATTAGTTCGACTTATACCTTCAGCAAGGAGATCGTGAATAATCACTTGTAATTCCTGGACTTGGGTAATAACAGACTTGCTATATACCATTTTGTAGTCCAAAAATTTTGCGGCAACGAACTTCTTCAACCCGACATCTTCAGTTTATTTCCTTTCAAGCACAATACAGTGTTCTTTTGATGTCTCCACGCCGCTGTAGACGTTATACAGATCATCCTCCAGTCCGCTAAGAATATAATTCTTGCACAGAAAATCAGGATGCTTCCACGCCTCAATCACGATAAAGCGTTTATTTTCTTGAGTTCATCGGGCAAAACAGGAACATCTTCCTTAATGAACTTCTGTAGACCTAAAGTAGTCAAGTAGAAGAACATCTTCTGCTGCCACCGCTTGAAATCAATCCCGAAATTTTTTTTGGGTTTTTCCGCCGGTTACAACACCGGTGTTCGGCTTGCCGATGCATTGGCAGTCATCATCAGAACAACCTGGTTCCCTTTGTCATTAGTCATTTCTATAAAATAATGACACAAACAAACGTTAAAATCACGTAGATTTTAATCTCCAATGGAGTAAAATACCACAAAGGTTTTAATCTCCAGAACAGTGAATATAACACAAATGCAGAAAGTAAAAATTATATTCGTTAAGCTTGATACTATACTGTATTTGTAAACTAATTCTGGAGAAAATAAAATAACGTAAACAAAAATATAAATGAAACAAAAGTTAATTCGAGCCCACTGAATTCACAATATTTCCTTAAGGAATTTAATCCCCTCCTAGTACCCAAGGTTAAGGATTATTTCCTCCCAAAACGAATTTACACACTGGTGTATTGGTACGTCAAACCCCAATGTTTCAGCGAACACAAAGTTCGGTAGAAAATCACACTTATTGTTGCTTATTTGAAGTTAAAAGTATGCAGAATAAAGGAGGAGAACTCAGAAAATCGTATGGAAAATCTGAGAGAATGGACTTGTATTTATAGCCAATGTTGGGATTAAAATTGAAGAGGTGCAACTCTTTAGAATGGCTATTTATGCAAAAAGTCCATAGCATAAATGTCATTAAATAAATGGCTATTTACTCAACAATAAACTGGGAATTCAAGAGGGAGGTTAATTTTCAGTTACAAAACTGAAAAATTGAAAACTGATAACGGACCGTAGGATTTAATATTAATATTCGTTTTAATATTCTGTTATTAATACGACTATTTAATAAAATTTATGTTAATATTTTACTATTAACAAATAAATTTGGTCCAAAAAATTAATCAATCAATTATTTGGCCAAATCCGAATTCGAATCCGAATTCGAAACCGAGCCGAGCGAGCGAGCGACGATGACGACGCGAGGTTTGCCTTCTTCTCAACTCTTTAAGATCTAGAAGAAGAACAATTGCTTATATACCCGTCAATAATCTCTTCCTCTTCCAATATGGGACAATGTCCCTTTGTCAAGGAGGGAACTCCAAATATTACTCAAATATTTCATTTTCCCCTCCATTTCCCATTCACCCTCTTTTAAGCCATATTAATGCTTAAAAAATCCAACATCTGGTACCTTTACAAATGATTAGACCCTCTTTATATAGGAGTTCGGAACCACAATATGGTTCTTTTGGACTTAAACAACCGAAATGTGTGAAAAAAAAGATGGTAACCAAAATATATATATAACGCCCTTTTAAATGGCGCTACACCTTAAGGGCCGTTTTCCCGTTAAGGTATAGCGCCCTTTAAAAAGGCGCTATAATTGAAGTTGAAAAGACGGGAAGGTATAACGCCTTTCACTAAGACGTTGTAGTATAGAGCCTTAATAAAAGGCGCTATACCCAGATAAAAAGCCGTCCCCTCCCCTTCCCTACCTAACAAGAAACTCCCCCCCTTAAAACATAAAAAAACCAGCGGTCCCCCAACCCCATTTTTAAATAAAAAAACTCGAGTGGAGCTCACTGGTCCCACAAAAAGTGTAGATTCTCGGTTCCACGTCCTAGCTAAGGCGTTTTCTCGGAGTGGGCTGCTTTGTTCGGCTCCAAATCACCAAATCTTTAATTTTCCAAAAACTTAAAATCGAGGTATTCCGACTTAGTTTTTGTTAAAACTCGTATAAAAAATGCATATGAGTTGTTTTTAATGTGTTCTATGTTGTTTTGTGATTTCACTAATTTGTTATTTTTATCCAGACTATAGTAATAGCGTGCTAAAAAAATTAGTAAAATAGAGAATTATTATTAGTTCTTAAAAAAATATTTATTAGTTACTTTTTACTGTGGTATATGTATTTTCGTGAATGTTTTGTGATTAAATTTGTTTGTTATTTTTATCCGATTTAGATTATTTATTTGCTTAAAGACTAGTAAAATAGATAAATTATTACTTTAGTTTCCTCTAGTGGTATATTGTGGCCTAATGTAGTGCTTGTATTTGTAATGTAGTGCCCTTTAGCGTAGTATCCTTGTAGTTATTAAAATTAATCATTTAAGTATCTCTTATACCCAAAAATACGTCAAAAAAGTTGATAGTTCAAACATAAATTCTGTCCAATTCTGGTCAACGATCGTAAGAAAATAACATGAGAAGACAACAATATTTCTCGGACTAAGTATTGTGATATGAATATTTAATAATTAAATCTTGTATAATTATGAAAATTAATTATTTATTTTATTATTGTAAAAAATAAGTAAGTAAGAATAAATATAAAATAATAAAAGTAACATGTAAAATAATCAAACTAACATATAAATTAATAAAACTAACATATACAATATTAAACTAACATTTAAAATAACAAACCCGTTGAGTGATAAATTGAAAAAAATTTCTAATCATGAACACAAGAATTCAGGATACCTTGGTGCTACTGGGCCTCAAATATCGAGTCTGAAACTCATATGTGAATATTTAATAATTAAATATTGTATAATTATGAAAATTAATTATTTTATTTTATTATATTAAAAAATAGGCGAGTAACAAAAAAACATATAAAATAATAAAACTAACATATTAAAGTAAAATAATGTAATTGATATTGTTTAATTTACAGTATACAACATGGAAGTTCCGAATTTGCATCCCGGACCTACCAGGCTAGAGCTACTGTTGCTACAGGGCGATCATAGGTCATCCTACATATGGGAGGGACAGTTAGTGGCCCAGATGTTTCGCGCCAGGAGAGTAGACGATATGTGGGACTTTCTTAGAGACCACCATCTCCAACCCCGTATAGTCAGACGCCTTCAGGATACAAGTTTTTATAGGATTATGGAGATCGGCCGGCTGCATCTGGATGGGTCGTTAATCACGGCTCTGATAGAGCGGTGGCGACCATAGATGCACACATTCCATTTTCCAATTGGCAAAGCCACTATCACGGTTCAGGACGTAGAGGTCCTGTATGGGCTGCCCGTTGATGGACACCCTGTTGCTTTACCGAATGCCATTAGAGAGTATACAGGTTTGCACTACCTGGAGATACTGCAGCGGCTCACCGGTTTCCAGACACCGGATGAGATGGCATTGGTTAGGGCCAGTCGTTTGCAGTTGACGCCCGTCCGACAGCATTTGGAGGTGATGCACGCTGACATCACAAATAATACACCGAAGCTTCATATTCACCGATATACGAGGTTGCTACTGCTGCTTATGTTTGGAGGGGTTTTGTTCCTGAACACTTCGAGGAACCTAGTCAGCTTGATATTTCTTCATCATCTTGAGCGGCTTGATGATTTACATCATTACAGCTGGGGTGTTGTTGTTCTCGGTTACTTGTACAAGCAGATGTACCGGGTAATCATGGACACCCAGCGAGACGTTGCTGGATTTTTGTCGATGCTACAGGTGAAAATATAGTTGAGTACTCTATTCATTATAACATACCTAGTAAGAATATACCTTAAATTTTACGTCCGCTTTGTATATTAGGTTTGGGCCTTGGAGCGGTTCCTGCAGTTGTAGCCAGCCTACCACCCTTAGCTCCGGGTGCACTACCACCGTTCCTCCCTCTAGCTAGGAGGTGGGTTGAAAGGCGAGGATATGGACGAGAGTACGAGGTTCGACACAATCTCCCATATTGCAGGGATTTGTTGGATTTGTTGGAGGGCGCACAGGTAAATGTATACCTAAGTTTACTTGGCCTGGCTTCATATGTGTTGCGTATACTCATGTTTTTTGTTGTTACTTAATAGTTCATTTGGAGGCCATACAGCGACGAACTAATAGCTGGTTTACCCGATTATTGCTCGACCGGCCGAATTATATGGAGCTGTTTAGTCCCGTTGATATTCCTTGATATTATCGAGAATCATGCCACCGTGCGAGTACTTCGCCAGTTTGGCCGCCCGCAGCTTGTACCGCCACCGCCCACTTGGCATATCACACATTACCAGCGGGATGATCGTTCCAGGGTGGACCAGACATATATGACATAGCTAGAGGCGCATATTGGTGCTTGGGACCAATGATATGACCTGATTCCGCCCCTCCACCTGAGCGGCCGGATGGGGAGCATGAGTATATGGCCTGGTACCACAGCGTTACCCGACTTTTCGTCGGGAATCCCGTTTATCGCGCTGGCGGTCGGTACGTTCCATACGCCAGGAGGCATGAGGGACTGGTATATTATTTGCTATACTTACTTATAACGTTAACCTAGCGTTCCATAATTTATATTTTACATGTTGTGTAGGCTATTGGCCTACGTCTGTTCCACTAGTTGGGACTGCAGATATAACGGTATATCAGAGAGGGAGCAACTGCTTTGCATGAGTATGGCCGACATGCTACCGATTTGGCTTCCCAGGCATTTAAGCGAGCCCGAGATGCTGAGCGCTTAGGATAAGAGGCTTCTTATGTGGAGCCAGAGCAGTACCGTCGTGGGCCAGCAGTGGAGGGGGAACATAGTCGATGTGGCAGGCGTGCCCCACAAGGTAGGGGTTTTCCACGAGGTCGTGGGGGTCGGCGATGAGGTAGTCCCCAGAAGGGGGAGTTGAGGCACCTGTTGAGGATGTTGGAGTTGATCATCTATGTGACCTCCATGAGCCAAACCATGCTCACAACTTCATGTCGTCATTCAGCCTTCAGCTTACTCCAGGGACTTCGTAGGTGACCCCATCAGCTCCATTGTTTATTGCGTGCACATCCATTATGGAAGATGATTGGGATCAGTATTTTCCTGATCCCCAGACCCATCGACCGTTGCTGATGATCGGCCGACACTTGCAGTGGATAGTGGGTGCCCGCTGAGTTATGGCTCATCATCGAGGGATGCTGGGGATCTTTCACAGACGCAAGTTTGTTTGTATTGATATTAATTAAATTTTTTTTTATCTCATTGATTAGCCATAAATATCTTTATGTTTTTTTATTAAGGCTTCATCCTCGCCCGTCACGGAAGCCACTTTGTGCGATACTGACCTAGTTGCGACGGATGATTATATTCAGGAGCCCGGCGAGACCATGGTAATACATTTTAATTTTTGTGACTTAATACGTACATTACTAATATATATTTCATACTAAAATATCTTATTATTTTGTAGGTTACTGTTGGACCGATGACCCCTTCTACCGAGCCTACCAGCCCTAATGACAATCAAGCTGCATCCTCCGATAAAGAGGCGACGTGATGAGGATGATCCTAATAGTGTAGGCGGGCGGGATGGGATGCGCCTCAGGCCAACGACTGCATCAAATTATATAGGATGTGGGACACATTGATTATTTTTGTATTTATGTACATATGACATTCAGTAAATAATATCAACAATTTTTATTGTTTACATTATATGCACATTATGTTTTCATTTATCCGGTTCTTTGTTATTTTAATACTACAACACAAACACAAATGTAGCAGCTTAACAGAATTTAAATTTCGTACAACTAATGAAAATACATGACACAGAAAACATAAAGATAAAATACTACACTCAACTCATACACGTGTTTGTTTAGTCACTACCGCCTATTATTCTATGCTCCAACCACTTAAATTTATCTTCCATTTATTTTTTTTCTTCTTCCGCCTCTTTTAGTTTCTCCTGCACTGCCACAATTTCTCGTTGCATTTCAGAAATCTGACATTGGTATTCACCGTTCATATTCCAAACATACTGCAAACATGATTTGTGGTATTCTTGGTTAATGGGTTCATCATACCATTGATCGGGTCCAAACCCACACTACTATTGAGTAGCGAGGAGGTTGTTGCAATAATAACCCAACTAAGGTCGGGATTGAATCCACATGGAGTTAATAATTGGAATTAGGTTTATATCCAAGTGAGATGCGAGGTTTGACTCTAATTGCACTTCCACAAATTGGGTTGATATTCTACATCTATTTTTACTCTAATGATTGCAATTAATAAAACTAAGGACAATTTTTTGTTTTGGATTTTTTCAAGTGTTTAAAGGGACTAGGGTCATGACTTCTACCTAGGTGGTTATCTAACGAGTTGTAAAATCTAGGGCAAGCTTGATTAGTTGGGATTGTAATATAGCTATCACACACGGGTACTCACTTCATACCTCTCGGTAGTTTGAGTGATTTTGTCCAATTTGGCTTTCTCAAGTCCAAATGGGTATTCATACAAATCAAGTGATATTAGCTCAATTCGGGTATTGCTATATGTAGGCTTAACCCTTTAATTGGGGCTATCAATTTCTTAAGTTTACCCTAATTCCTTATTAGCCTAGTTTTCCTAGACTTAGTCCCACTTTCTCAAGTAGAGAGTAAGTCATATAGGCATGAATCAATGTTTGCAACCATTAATTCTTGAGTTCTAGCAAGAACTAGGCTAAATATCACTAACCCAATCACTAACAAGCCCTAAATCAAACACCCATTAAATATCCACACTAGGGTTGGGTCACAACCCTAGCTATGAGTTTAGCTACTCATGAAAATTGAAGAAATTAAAGAAGAATTTAAGATAGAATCCGTAATATTAGACTATGGGATGAAAATCTAGAGTTTAAAGATGAATCTAGTACAAAATTTCCGAAAGCAGTAAAGAAAATCGTAATAGGTGGTCTCCTAAAACATAACTTGACCTAAAAATGACAAAACATTCTATTTTTACTAAGCTAAAAATATCTGACAAAAATGTCCCTACGGAGGTTGTGCGGCCGCACACTTGATTTTTCGGCTGCATAATTGTGGTGCAGACGACGTTCTTCACTTTGAATTCTGGCTTGAGCTGGACTTTTGCGGATCACACAATTCTGAGTGCGCCACATAAAAGTGATGCGGTCCGCATTTCCTTGACCTTGTCTTGAAACAAATCTCTGAACCTTCATTCATGCGGACCGCATAATTGTGTGTGAGACCGCACTTGACATCCTGCGACCGCACAATTTTGGTGTAGTCCGCACTCTTTCATTTTGTTGCCAACTCTCTGATTCTCATTCATCGCGGACAACTTAATATTGAATGCGGCCGCATAATTACTTTTGCGGCCGCACATTATTTTGAGGTCCGCATTTCTTGATGTGCCAAATGCCAAGTCTCTGAACCTTCTTTTGCGGTGGCACTAGAATTGTGCGGTCCGCACAGTAGGCCTCTTTCTCCTATTTTTGTTTTTGTTCCACTTTTGACTCCTTTATGAGTTGATTTTGATTTCTTTGGCTCATATTGAAAAATTCCTACAAGCAAGCACATTTCATTAGTATCCGGGAATGCCTTTAAGCATTTATGACCTAACACACAAGTAAAAGAGAGTAAATAAGAGGTCAAAATCCCTACTGATCGACTCCCCCAAACTTAAGCTTTTGCTTGTCCTCAAGCAAATAAGGTAATTCCCACCTCCACTAGAAAAAAAGATATTTCAGCTGGCCTATGGTGAATCAATCATGCATCAATTGGGACTAACAATTACCCTCAACACAAATGAATTATCAACAACACAATATTTTGACTTTTGAATACCATATTTCTAATATGACACGAGAGCATCAAGAGTTTACTTTATTCATCAAGGACGCTCACTCTATCACGTAGGTCATTGTGGATCCCAAACTCCTCCTCTACTCTTCATGATCAAATCTCGCTTTAGAATGTAACACTCGAAACAAGGATTGTGAAGAATTTCGCTCATCTCTCTCAAAAGAATGTCACAAGTCCGGCTCTAAGTACCATAAGCTTGCCCCTTATGTAAATCACCACTAATGTAAGCTCACTCAACTTGAAATTATATAGGGATTTTACGGGAATGTAATGAAGGATTTTGGATCAAGGTAGGACTTGTTGGAATATGGTTGTTTCTTCTTTCCTTAAGCACTCCTTGTCTTTTTGGCTCGTACTTTCTCGACTCTTTGAGTCATCTTCTTATTCCTTGGGGGAACTAGAGAGATGTAATGTCACTCTTTCTTGATCATGACAATCATTTTTCTCCTTTTCTATTTACTCCATGACTTTCATCATTGGTTTCTTTGAATCCCTTCAACTTTTTACCCTATTCACTTTCTTTTTGACATTTTTCTTTTTGGCCTTTCTTCCATTTCTTTGACTTCCATTTTATTCATTTCGTTTTCTTCTTTGTACCTTTTATCACTTTCAAACTCCTCGTCTCTACCCCAAACTTATGTTTTTGCCAATTCTTGCTCAAGAATGCTAAGGAAAGATTGGGTGCCAAGAGAGGGTTATTACAAAACGGATAAAGGTTTGTAACGTGGTTATTGAAAGAAAAAGGGCTTCGGCTCAAAGGGGTTGACTAGGGATATCACATTGGTCTGATATGGAAGTTTTCAAGTTTCAAATTGGATCAAGGATTTCCTACAATAATTTCTCAAGTCGAGCTACACTTAGAATTTCGCCTAGACAAACATTCAGGGCAAATTCTAAACTTATTAGCATGGGAACTTGGACTTGAAATACAATACTTCACCTCTCAAGCTGCTGGATTGTTAAAGAGAACAGAGTCAAGGGCCCACAACAACCCTAGCTAAGATTGAAAATCACAAATGGCTCGAAGGAACCACTCGATGATTGTTTTAGTCAACACAAGAGTCTAAAGGTCACAACTAGAGCTATTCTTTGCCAATCAACTTTGTTCTAACCATAAGGTCGGAGGTAAATGTGTTAGTACCAAAAGCGTGATTAATACATTTTTATTCATTACTACTATATTTACCATAACATAAAAGAAAATGGACAAAATCCCTTAAGAAGGATGTCACGCCATTCATCGTTGGGAAGAGCTACCCTGTTCACACAACATCCACCTTTGGAAAGAACTGTGGCATAAAGAAAATCAAAGGCTTATTGTTCACATAAAACGTAAAAAAAAAGCTAACAAATTAAAAATAAGCTACTAAAGTGAATAAGAATTTATGCTACTAAGGAAAATAAACTAAAGAAGTTATGAAGTAAACTACAGAAGGTAAACTAAATATACAAAATAAAGTAAAGTGAATATATACATAAGGGAAATGAATATATACATTAAATGGTGAAGAATATATACATACCAAAGATAAAATAAAGATGAAGAAAAAATATAGTGTAATAGTTATTACATACTAAATGTCAAAGTCAATCAAAATCAACGACCCCCCAAATGAAAATGAGCATTGTCCTCAATGCTAATAAAAAATAAGAACAGAGAAATGGGTAGAGAGTAAAGAAAACTCCTATGTGGTCTCAGTCTGCATAGGTTCCTCAACCTGTGTGGTGTCCTCATCCTGCATGGGGTCCTCAACACCCTATGTCTCCTCTAACTGTATCTCAACATCTCCTGATTGAGGGACTACTGGGTTGCTGAGCATCTGTATCAACTCCTCAGCAGTGTGTGTTGTTGCAGCCAGCTCCTCAGACTGGCTGTCTGCTGCCTCTAATGTCTCTGGCACTGCTGCATATGCTACTGGGACTGACTGCTCCATGAGTAGGTCCAATAGAAGATCTCCAGCAGAAGAAATCTTCTCAACCTCATTGCGTATCTTGTCCACCGACTCATTTGATGTTCGAGTCTTCCGCATTTTTTTCACCTATTTCGCCAAATCCTTCATGATCTTCCCATGCGTATCAGGAGTCTCTAGGATTTTATTCTAGTTGGCCAGAGTTTTCTTCAATGATTCCTCCACTAACAGAGGTACCTGAGGCTCTACTGGGGCTGATGACTATGCTGCAACATCACTGGATATGGCAGTCAGCTTTGCGGTAGCCTCCTGCATCCAGTTGTTGAGACTTGTTGGTGTTTGGGAGACTCACAACGTATTTTAAGGGCAAGTAGATGAGGCCGGCATTGAGAGTGGCACTGATAGTCTAGCTGAAGCAGATGGTACAGAGGATGAATGAGGCATGGCTGCTGCTCCGGAAGAAGTACCGGCTGCTGTGGAGGGCTCGGCAACTGAACCAGTAACCACTACCGCTGGCTCTTCAGACTGGCCAGTAGAGGTAGTAGCTTTACCCTTTAATTTAGGGTTGTCAACTCCTTGGAGGTGGTACCATTAAAAAGGTTTCTTTGCCTTCACCTCAACATCAAAGTGCCTCGATTCTACCCCTTCATCTTGGAAGTACTCTGTTTACCCTTGAATTTAGGGTTGTCAACTCCTTGGAGGTGGTACCATCAAAAAGGCTTATTTGCCTTCACCTCAACATCAAAGTGCCTCGATTCTACCCCTTGATCTTGGAAGTACTCTGTGAGGAAATTGGGGTAGGGATATGACCTCTCCCCCTTCTGTATCACATTTGAAACGTTGAAAGACATCAAGTCTCCCACATTTATAGGATACCGGCCATGATGGAAGCCACTAAAACTGTACGGGGAAGTGGAAGGATGTTTTCATGGAGGCATGGATCAAGACGGATGCACATGAATGTTTGCCACCCTTTTACCTCAGAGTTTAGGGTGGCTCAGACTATCTGAACTCTTGTTGTGAGCCATGAAGGTATTGTCCCTGGAAGTGCTAGTATCTCAGCTAGCCACGAGCGAACTGCATCACCCATAGCTAGCATCTCCAAATATTGCACTGCTTTTACCTCCTAAAATCATACATTTTAGTTAGGAGTATGGGCGTCAAAGCGGATTTTCAAATTCCAGACCTTTGTCACCTTGGTACCTTTTTTGATGTGGGCACATTGGCATATAACTATTTTACTAGGTACTCATTTGCATCTTGCATGTGGGAGTTGAACCATTTCCATCCTTTTCGCTCTTCAAATTGCTTGAGGACATTAGGGTTGTGCTTGCTGAAATCTTTTGTTAAGAATTGTCGCTCAAGAGTGAGCGACCTTTGGTACCACCATTCTTTGAATTTGGCATAAGCTTTTTTACTTACAAATATGTCCTCCCATACCTCCGGTCTCCTTGATCTTTCCAACCCCCCAACAACGGTATCACCTCCTCTCCCATAGTCCGGGACCTCATCATCATCATCTAAGTTAATTTGAATAGCTGTAGTAGGTGGGGGAGAGGGTTCAAATGCTTGATTACCCTCATCCGAACCTTTAGAAGAACTAGAAGAGGAAGTTGACTCATTGACCAGGTGGATTCTCCATGGGAATTGTTGTGATTGAGCTTCCGGTTGTGCTTTCACTGAGTCACCCTCAGAAGCTTCCCCGGATAGGAGGTACTCACTTATGACCTTCTAGACTGAAAGTGGCATGTTAGGTTTGCCTCGACCCCGACCTCTATAGGTTTGCCCTCCCTTTTGAAGTATCTACTCTGCCACGTGAAAGAACCATTATATGTAACATACAAGTAGTGAAAGTCAGTTATAATTGGGGCTCACAATGTATATAGAATTTCTTAAAAGTGCAAAACATAGTTCTCACAAAAGGGCAGTGCAGACCGCACAAAAGTGAGTGTAGCCGCGGACTGCCAGTGCGGACCGCACAAAAAATGAGTGCGGCCGCATAATGCCCAGTGTGGACCGCATAATTTTAAGTGTGGCTACATAGACCCCTGGTTCAGACTACTGGGTCTCTGAAGTTAGCTCAATGAGGACCACACAATTTTGAGTACGGTCGCACAATTTTGAGTGCGGCCACATATTATTTAATTGGGTATCTCAAGTTTGAATTGTGCGGACCGCACAAAATTGAGTGTGGCCGCACAAATCCACTGTGGACCACACAAAATTGGATACGGCCACATAATATCATCAAGCACAAGTGTCTTAAACTTAGGGTTTTACGGACCGTACAAAATTTATGCGGCCGCATACCCTAGTGCTGACCGTACAAAAATGTGTGCGGCCGCAAAATTTAATTGACAGTGGCACTGACTTACGATTTTACACAGAGATTTCACTAATTAAGCAAGGTTTTTAGAAAATTGAGCATGAAAATCTACTAACCCAAGCCCCATTAAGCATTTAAACACTACCCACATGATGTTAAGAAAGATTTAATCATCTATTGACATTTTAGGCATGAACCTAATCCTAGATTAAAGAAAGTTAAAATAATAATAAAAAAATGAAGAATATAAATCATTGAAATTAACATACCAGTTATGAATATGCAGATAAGATTCACACTTGAGAGAAGATTGAGAGCAAGGGAAATGTGCACTATGCTTAGCTTCGTCTCAGAAGTCGGAGTGTGTAAAGTATGAAAAGTTAAGGAAAGTTCTAATTATAGTTTGACCGGATGGCCCATCAACTTACCTGAGTGCGGACGCACAATTTTGGTTCGGTCCGCACTCTTTACCTGTTGCTTGACTTCGTGGTGCGGTCCGCATAAAATGACTGTGGTTGCATAATTCATGTGTTCCGCAAAATTTTGAGTGCGGCCACAAATCCTTAAGGATTTTTATCAGGCCAAACTTCAAAGACTTGACATTTTCCATCTCCTAGTTATGGGACCGCACACAGAATTGTGCGGCCGCAAAGTGCTTGTGCGGTCAGCATAATTCTGGTGAGGTCCGCACAGTTTCCACACTTAGCCAATTTTTTCCTTGCGTGGTTCCTGCAATGCACACCCATATTCCTGCAACACTCCACAACCACTTAGCTCAAAACAATGTCTAATCTAAAAGAAAATCAAGAGAAAGAAAACCACATGGGTTGCCTCCCAAGAAGCGCCTGATTTAACGTCGCGGGACAACGCATGTTACCATCATTCACTTGAAATGGAGCAATGCCACAATGTGGCCATCATCAACCTTACCAAGATAGTGTTTCACGCGGTGTCCATTGATTCTAAATATCTCACCATTCTTATTTTTCAAATCTAGAGCACCAAAAGGAGTCACATGTATAACTTCAAAAGGAACACTCCACTTTGATTTCAGCTTTCCCGGAAACATCCGCATCCGAGAGTTGAATAAAAGGACAAGGTCACCTTCTTTGAATTCTTTGTTCCGGATATACTTATCATGGAGGTACTTCATCTTGCCCTTATATAAGGACGAACTGGAGTAAGCATGGAACCATAACTCATCAAGTTCATTCAATTGCTCCACCCGAAGATTTGCAGCTACATCCCACTCAAGGTTCAATTTCTTCAATTCCCACATGGCCTTATGCTCTAGTTCTATCGGGAGGTGACAAGCTTTACCGAACACCAACCGATATGGAGACATACCAATTGGAATTTTTTAAGTTGTTCTATAGGCCCAAAGAGCATCGTTATGTTTCTTCGACCAATCAGTCCGGTTTGCATTGACAGTCTTTGACAGAATACTCTTGATCTCCCGATTGGAGACTTCAATATGTCCACTTGCTTGGGGGTGATAGGGGGTCGACACCTTGTGAGTAACACCTTACTTGGAGAGTAAAGTGTCGAAGGCTTTGTTGCCAAAATGTGATCCCCTATAACTAATGATGGCCCTTTGGGGGTACCAAACCTTGTGAATATGTTTTTCTTCAAGAAAGCTACCACACTCCGTGCTTCATTGTTGGGAAAATCCAGAGCTTCAACCTATTTGGACACGTAATACGCAACATCCAAAATATAGGTGTTCCCACATGAGCTCACAAATGGACCCATAAAGTTGATGCCCCACACATCGAAAATATCAATCTCTAGGATGGTGGTGAGAGGCATCTCATTTTTCTTGGGGATCCCACAGGCCCTTTGGCAATCATCACAACGCTTAACGAGTTCGCTAGCATCCTTGTACAAGGTAGGCCAATAAAATCCACAACTTAGGACCTTTGTAGAAGTTCTCTCTCCGCCATGGTGACCACCATATGAAGAAGAATGGAAAGCTTCAAGAATACCCAATTGTTCTTTTTCTTGAACACATCTCCGAATAATACCATCAGTGCAAATTTTGAAGAGATATGGCTCATCCCAATAGTAGTCCAGGCAGTCCCGTTTGATCTTCTTCCTTTGGTTTGAAGAGAACTCATTCGGGAAAATGCGGCTCAAAAGATAGTTGGAAACATCGGTAAACCAAGGAATCTCGGTCAAAGACATGGAAAGGAGTTGTTCATCCGGAAATGAATCATTGATCTCAAGGCCATCATATGGCCTACCCTCCTCCTCCAATCGGGAAAAGTGGTCCGCCTCTTGATTCTCACTCCCCTTGCGGTCTTGGATTTCAAGATCAAATTCTTGTAGAAGAAGTACCCACCACATCAATCTCGCCTTAGAGTCTTTTTTGCTCGTCAAATAACGAAGTGCTGCTTGATCGGTGTGAACAATCACTTTGGTACCCACGAGGTATGAGCGAAATTTTTTCATAGCAAAGACGATGGCTAGGAGTTCTTTCTCGGTCACCGTGTAATTGACTTGGGCCTCGTTCATGGTCTTACTAGCAAGTAGACCAGATGGAAAATCTTGTTAATTCTTTGCCCCAATACCGCTCCAACCGTCACATCGCTAGCATCGCACATAAGCTCAAATAGTAAGCTCCAATTTGGCGCGGTAATAATAGGAGGGGTAGTCAACCTATACTTGAGTAGCTCAAATGCCTTCATAAAATCATCATTGAACACAAATTTGGCATCTTTCTCCAATATCTTGCACAAGGGCTTCACCACCTTAGAGAAATCCTTGATGAACCGGCGGTAAAACCCCGCGTGACCTAGAAATCTCCTCACTACCTTGACGGAAGTAGGGGAGCGAGTTTGGATATCACTTCAATTTTTTCTTTATCAAATTCAATACCATTCTTGGAAATCTTGTGGCCAAGGAAAATGCCCTCCTCGACCATAAAGTGACACTTCTCCCAATTAAGCACCAAGTTAGTTTCTTCACAACGTGCCAATACCTTCTCCAGGTTGTCCCAACATTCTTCAAAAGAATCCCCCCAATATAGAGAAATCGTCCATGAAAACCTCGAGAAAGTCCTGCACCATATCAGTGAAGATTGCCATCATACATCGCTGAAAGTAGCCGGTGCATTGCATAAACCGAAAGGCATCTGCGAGAATGCGAAAGTGCCATACAGACAAGTGAAGGTGGTATTCTCTTAGTCTTCAGGTGCAATAAGAATCTGGTTATATCTGGAATAGCCATCCAAGAATCAATAATAAGCGTGTCCGGCTAACTTATCCAACAATGTCCAACCTATTGATTTCTTTCTCCTTTGGAGCACCGCAAAGGTGGAATCTACCTGCACGTTAGATAAGCACGAGGAAAGAATAACAGGTAAAGTGGAACAAGGTCCTAGAAACTCATACCTGAGGTGTGAAGGTAAGGGATTCAACTCCAATGTGGGAGGCTCGTTTTGGTGGAGTCTTTCGATTTTCAAGGTCCAAGGAAAGTTTTTTGGGCCCATATGAATATGATCCCATTCCTTGCAAAGCATTGACACATTATACAAAGCCTTCCTTCTCATCCTCATCATGATTCAATAACACAGCTTCCAAGGTGTCTTCAACGTTAATCACAACACTTGTGTCATCAACAATTACTTCGGTCACAAGATCACGAACAAACACACTTCGTTGCTATTAGGCTGCCTCATTGATTTACAAACATGGAACACAACTTTTTCATCGCCCAACTGGAAGGTGAGCTCACCAGCTTCCACATCAACTAAGGCCTTCCCTATGGCTAGGAAAGGTCTCCCTAAAATGATTGGCACCTTATAGTCAACCTCACAGTCAAGTATTACAAAATCTGCGGGAAGGATGAACTTGTCGACCCAAACTAACACATCATCAATTATCCCCAATGGCCTCTTCATTGTCTAGTCCGCCATTTGCAGTCTCATGGGTGTGGGTCTTCGTTTCCCAATCCTCAATGTCTTGAACATAGAATAGGGCATCAAGTACCCCAAGTCACATAAAGCTTTGGCGAAATCGGCACTCCCAATAGTGCACAGGATTGTAAAAGCACCGAGGTTTTCCAACTTTGGAGCCATGGAATGCACAATGGAACTCACTTGATGTGTCATTTTGATTGTTTCACAATTCATTGATATCTTCTTTGTTACCAGGTCCTTTATGAACTTAGCATAACCCGACATTTGTTCTAAGGCTTCAACCAAAGGCACATTTATGGACAAAATTTTCATCATATCAATGAATTTCTTGAATTGATTCTCACTGTTTTACTATGCGAGCCTTTGAGCATATGGAGGAGGAGGCCTTGGAAAAGGAGCCTTGGCCTTTGGCACTACCGGATTCGGTATGTCTATTACGTGCTCCCTAGACGAGTTCACATCATCTTGTGTCTCCTCCACATTTTCATCAATGTCTATCCTCACCTCATCATTTTCTTGAACATAATTGTTTTGCTCATCATCATCTTTCACCAACACATCATCATTCAAATTCTTTATTTGATTTAAGTTACTAGCAACTCCACCTCTCCCACTTCTTGTTGTCACCACCATAGTATGCCTCATATTGTTCCCGCCCATTGGATTCACCACTGTATCACTTGGTAGTTCCCCCTTAGGGCGAGTATTCAAGGCTTGAGAAATTTGGCCAAGTTGGACTTCCAAGTTGCGGATAAAAGTGTTGTGGGAAGCTAATTGGTCATCGGAGTCGGTATTTTTCTCCATCATTTGCTTGTACATATTTTCAATCTGTCCCATATCATTGTTGGAGGAACTAGGACCTTGAGACGGATATGGAGGCGGGTTGTTTGGTTATTGGTACATCGGGGGTCTTTGAAATCCCGACCCTCGATTCCCTTGATTGCTATTGTTCCAACCCCCTTGATTATTGTTGCCTCCCCAATTACTTTGAATGTTGCCACCCCAATTGCCCTGATTATTTCCTCCCCAATTTCCTTTATTACCCTAATTTTTATTCTTGCTGTTCCCCCAAATTGCCTTGGTTGTTGTTGTTTCCACTATTCCAATTTCCTTGTTGACCTTGGTTTCTCCAATTACCTTGGTTTCCCTATGATTCCATTGTTTTTGATTTGGAGCATTGCTCCGTTGACCTTGATAATTTTTGACATATTGAACCTCTTCATTTTGCTCATCATATGCATCATCTTGATTGTATCCACTATTACTTTGCTCAAATTGCTCTGGAAGGTTTTATACTTGTTGACCTCATTGTCTTTTCTTGTTGACCATCATGTTTACTCCTTCCATGGCATTCATTTGTTTTGGACCTTGAACTTATTGAATCCGAGCCTTGACCAATTGGTTAATGGTGGTTTTCAACTCCGTAATAGCTTGCCCATGATCATGTAGTTCCTTGTGGAGGTAGATAACATTAGGGTCACCCTGAGGAACGTTGGCTCTACTTTTCCATGCCGAAGAGGTATCCGCCATCTCATCTAATATTTCACAAGCTTCAGAGTATGGCGTGTTCATGAAATTACCCCCGGAGAGTTGATTTACCACACACTCCTTAGTTGTGTTGATCCCCTGTAAAAGGTTTGTTGGATCATGGCCTTGGTCATGTCGTTGTTTGGGCACTCTTTGACCATTGTGCGATATATTTTCCAAATTTCATGCAATGGTTCATTTGGCTCTTGTTTGAAAGCCAAAATTTCATCTCTTAGCGTCTCCATATGCCCTTGAGAAAAGAACTTTGCGATGAACTTCTCGGCCAACTCATCCCAAGTGTGGATGGAATGGTTGGGCAACCTCTCTATCCAGTCCAAAGCTTTTCCCCGTAGAGAAAAAAGGAAAAGCCTTAACCTCAATGCATCCTCAGAGACATTCGTCTGCTTGCTCCCCCAACACGTATCAACAAAACCTTTGTGATGCTTATAGGCATTTTGGTGTGGAGCTCGGTGAAGAAACCTCGCTTCTCCAGCAGTATAAGCATGATATTGGTTATTTGAAAGTTTCCCGCCCTAATCCGGGGCGGGACTATTGCACTTGCATAGCCTTCATTGGATAACACCCAGTGTGCTGCCCTTGGTGGAGGTGGGGGAGGGTTTGGCACATTATCATGAGGCGGCCGGTCTCTCCTTTTTACTTGAGGATCAAGATGAACCTCATCCACATTCTCATCATCTACCTCCTCCCCATTGCTATATTTCCGAGGGGCTCGTTGTTTAGGGCCGTTGGTACCTAAAAGTAATTGACAAAGAAAATTAGTAAATGGAAGGAAAGACAAACAAAACAAACAAATACTTAGATATATAGCTAAGACCGTCTAACTCCTCGGCAACAACGCTAAAAATTGATCGGGTCAAAACTCACACTACTATTGAGTAGTGAGGAGGTCGATGCAATAATAACCCAAATAAGGTGGGGATCAAATCCACAGGGAGTTAATAATTGGAATTGGGTTTATATCTAAGTGAGATGCGAGTTTTGACTCTAATTGCACTTCCACAAATTGGGTTGATATTCTACTTCTATTTTTACTCTAAGGATTGCAATTAATAAAACTAAAGACAATCTTTTTGTTTTGGGTTTTTTCAAGTGTTTAAAGGGACATGGGTAGTGACTTCTAACTAGGTGGTTATCTAACAGGTTGTAAAATCTAGGACAAGCTTGAATATTTGGGATTGTAATATAGCTATCACACTCGGGTACTCACTCTATACCTCTCTGTAGTTTGAGTGATTTTTCCCAATTTGTCTTTCTCAAGTCCAAATGGGTATTCATACAAATCAAGTGATATTAGCTCAAGTCGGGTATTGTTATATCTAGGTTTAATCCTTTAATTGAGGCTATCAATTTCTTGAGTTCACCACAATTCCTTGTTAGCCTAGTTTTCCTAGACTTAGGGTGTGTTTGGTATAACGGAAAATATTTTCCCTGAAAATATTTTCTTGGAAAATAAATACTAATCTTATTCATTTTCCGGTGTGTGGTATGCAAATTAAGAAAAAAGAGTTCTCAAGAGTATTTATAAGAAATTTAGATATAATAAACATGAATACATAAACTTTCGAACCAACAACCTTCCGAACCCACAAATTTTATAAACTTCTGAACCACTAAACTTTCGAAATCACAAAGCTTCGAACCCGTAAACTTAATAATTTCTAAACCCATAAACGTCCAAATACATAAACCTTTAAACTTATAACTTTGGAACTTGTAAAATTTTGAACCTTTAAACTGAAAAAAAAAAAAAAACTAAAACTGCAAAAATATATTTAAAATTTTTTT
>ML329459.1:0-26723 GCA_005239505.1 Nicotiana paniculata | reverse complement strand
TTATAATTGTTTAAATCATATTGTTAGTCATTGTTAGTTTATCATTGTTGCCAGTAGAAATAATAATACATCACCAATTGATATTCAAAATTCTAAAGAAAACTGATTAAGTAAAAGTTTTATATTCTGACGGCTTGATTGATACGTAAATTCACTGTGGGATCGACTCTGGGCGTAATACCCCGGATTATATTTGCAACGCCCGCTTAGTCTTTTATAAGACATAGTTGAGCGTGATCAGATTTCAAGGAGGAGTCAAGTGTATTCAGTGAGCATGGACTTTTTATCTTGTGTTTATGGCAATAATCCCATTGTTTAATCATGTTTTAGTGGTGAGATTTTGAATATTAAGGGCTTGAAACCTAAGAGTTTAAATTGGAAAATTGATGGTCCATTTGGGGTCCGATTTTGATGTATTTGGTATGCATGAACTCGTGAGAGCGTAAGGATTCTAGCTTTATGATTTTTATCGAAATCCAAGACGTGGGCCCAGAGGTCGGGTTTGAAAAATTTCAGGATTTTTGATGTAAATTGGATATTTTCGAGTGGGGTTTGTCCCTTTAGCATATATGAATCTATTTTGAATAGATTCGGAGCGCATTGAGGCCGAGTGGAGAGGCAAAGCATCTCGAAGTAGTTTTCTCCCAGTTTGAGGTAAGTAACGAACGTAAATCTTGACCTGAAGGTATGAAACCCTGGTATTTCGTATTATTTTGATAAACGAGGTGACACACATGCTAGGTGACAAGCGTGTGGGCGTGCATCGGTCCATCCCATAGCGACTATTAAGCCGCGTATTTGATTTTGAAATCACATGATACTCCGTGTTTTAGAGATTTATACTATATTTGGGTTGTATGCCATGTTTGGGGCCTTGTGCCGACCTGTTTGGACCCTCAGGGGTGTTTTACTACTATTCTCACACTGCTTTTTACAGAAAATATAATCTCAGTCATAATTTATACTTGCTCATTGTTCATTCCTGTTTAACCTTTTTCAAACAAATGAAATTTTTTTTTGGGCTGAGTCCCCGTGTTTTGTGCTGAGTTGCTCGAATGGCTTGTGAGGGTGATGAATGAGCGAGGCCGAGAGCCGGATTTGTCAGGATAGTGATGGATCGGGCTGCACACCGTAACATTATATACATATATACATATATGTTGGATCGGGCTACACGCCGCTATGATATATATATATATATATATTGGATCGGGCTGCACGCCACAGTGCTATATATATTGGATCGGGCTGCACGCCACCTCGATATAGAGTTTGGGTTGAAGGAGCCCCTACGGAGTCTGTACACCCCCAGTGAGCGCAATCGACTATTTATGGATCGGGCTGCACGCTGCAACAATTATTATATGATACCTATTGAGCGTGAGTGCTGAGTATGAGTGCTGATTGACGACAGATGAGTCATGAGTGACTGAGAGGCTTGCCCGAGAGGCTTCATTTGTAAGTGGCACTGTGCCCGAGGGGCTTTTGCTATGAAACTACTGTTTTCACTCTTCTTTGCATTTCTGCCTCTAACGATGAATGTTGAATAAATGTTTTTACATGATATTTGAAAAGGGAAAACTGGAGTTTATGAAACTTTCGGAGCGTAGATTCCTGACTTGATTTATTGATTTCCACTGATATTTCTTATATGATCTTTATATGATTTTAAAAGCTCGTCACTGCACTCAAGTCCTTATTTATACTTGTTACTTACTGAGTTGGTGTACTTACGTTACTCCTTGCACTTTGTGTGCAGATCCAGATGCCCGAATTGAGTCAGACTCGGTTGTTCTCAGTGGAGCTTGTCGGAGACTGTGAGGTAGTTGCACGGTGTTCGCAGCCCAACCCTTCTCCCTCTAATTTTGTCGCTATTTTCATTTTCCTAGACTTGATGTATTAAGGAAATACCGTGTCAGATTCTGTGTCCTATTTAGTGCTCATGATTGTTGACTTCGGGTTTTGGGTATTTTTGTTCAGTTGTTTTCTTTGATTATCCGTAGATTTTGAAATACTAAACGTGCAAGATTTTTGATAAATTCCATTATTGTTTAAAAAGGAAAGTTCCTTGTATTATGTTCAGTAGATTGGCTAGCCTAGTACTGCGGTAGGCGCCATCACGGTTAGTGCAGATTTGGGGTCGTGACAAGTTGGTATCAGAGCCTAGGTTACATAGGACTCACCGGACATGAGCAGGTTCAGTAGAGTCTTCTAGATTGGTACGGAGACGTCTGTACTTATCTTCTTGAGGCTGCAGAACCCTTAGGAAAAATCTCACATTTCTTGAATTCTTGTTGTGCAAATCTATTGATTCTGGCAACTAAACTTCTATTGTTTCATTGTAACACAGATGGTGAGGACACGCGCTACCGGATAGGGCGATCAGCCACCAGTGCGACCTACGAGGGGTCGAGGCCGTAGTAGAGGTAGAGGTGCAGCCCGCGCAGCTGCCGAGGCAGTACCCATTGACCCGCCTATTGTTCCTGATTAGGTCCCAGCCACAGATGCTCCAGTGGGACCAGCACAAGCACCAGATGTGCTTATTGTTATACCGGGTCTTCAGGAGACCTTGGCCCAGATTCTGACTGCATGCACCAGTCTTGCTCAGGTACTCGCTATTTCTACTTCAGCCGCTACTTCTCAGGCCGGGGGAGGCATTCAGACTCCAGCTACCCGTACACCTGAGCAGGTTATTCAGGGGCTTCAGACCCCAGAGGCAGTCCCAGTTCAACCGGTTGCTCCGGCCCAGGATTTTGTGGTACCAGCTATGGCTGACGATGAGCAGCGCATGTTGGAGAGATTTGAGAGGCTTCCACCTCCGACTTTCAGTGGTGCTGAGGGCGAGGATGCCTAGGGGTTCTTAGACAAGTGTCATAGGATGCTTCGCATGTCAGAGATATTGGAGACCATTGGGGTCTTATTTACTACCTTCTAGTTCTTAGGAACTGCATTTACTTGGTGGGAGTGTTATGAGAAGCGTAGGCCCGTTGGTGTAGCGTCCCTTTCATGGCAGCAGTTTTCCACTCTCTTCTTAGAGAAGTATGTTCCACAGTCCCGTAGAGAGGAGCTACGCAGGCAGTTTGAGCAGCTGCGACAGGGTGATATGACGATGTGACATACGAGATGAGGTTTCAAAGCTTGCCCGCCATGCTATTTGATTAGTCCTTACAGATAGAGATAGGATCAGGAGATTTGTGGATGGCCTCTCATATTAGCTTCGTATTCTTATACCAAAGAGAGGGTGTCGGGTGCTACTTTTGAGCAGGCAGTTGATATTACCCAAGAGGTTGAGTCGGTGCACCGCCAGGAGCAAGACGAGAGGGAGGCCTCGAGGATCTGGTAGTTATAGTGGTGTTCCTTCGGAGGGTCTGTTCCAGCACAGTAGGGGCCGTCCATTCAGGCAGGCTCAGTCGGGCCGCTCAGATTATCGTGGTGGATCCGCTGGTTGTGGTCCTCATAGTTATCATCAGGGGCACCCATCATTCAGTGCTCTTCCAACCCAGAGTTCATCTCGAACACCGACGGTTCAAGACTCATCTATGCCTGATTCTTCCAGAGGTTATCCTAGTGCTACGGGTTCCCTTCAGTCCCCGTTTCCAGCACCAAGGAGTTGTTATGAGTGTGGGGTGTTTTGTCATATGAGGCAGCAGTGTCCTTGTTTTCTTGGGGGTCCTTCTCAGCAGAGGGTTCAGCCGCCGACATCAACTCCAGTTACTTCACCACCCGCCCAGGCTGCGAGGGGTGAGGGTCAGGCAGCTAGAGGCTGCCCTAGAGGGGGAGGCCAATCTGGTAGAGGTCAGTCCCGTTTATATGCACTCCCAGTCAGGCCACGTATTCCTATGTTTCGTCATATTTTTCCCATTTTCTGGATATGCCCCGAGAGTCCCTAGTCACAACTGTTCATGTATCGACTCCGGGGGGCGATACTAGTGTTGTGGATCGAGTGTATCGGTCATGTGTTATATCTATTGGGGGTTTGGAGACCCGAGTGGATCTGCTATTGCTTAGCATGGTTGACTTTGATACGATATTAGGCATTTATTGGCTATCTTTGTGTCATGTTGTTCTAGATTTTCACGCTAAGGTCGTGACCTTAGCGATGCCGGGATGTCCGAGCGTCGAGTGGAGAGGTTCTATTGATTTTGTGCCTAGTAGGGTGATTTCATACCTGAAGGCTCAGCGTATGGTAGAGAAAGGATGTCTGTCTTATTTGGATTTTGTGAGGGATGTCAGTGCTGAAGCTCCCACTGTTGCATCTATTCCTGTAGACCGTGAGTATCCGGACGTGTTTCCTGCTAATCTGCCAGGCATGCCACCCGACAGGGATATTATTTTGGCATTGAGCTGGTGCGGGCACTCAGCCTATTTCTATTCCGTCGTATCGTATGGCACCATCGGAGTTTAAGGAATTGAAAGAGAAACTTCAGGAACTCTTATAAAAGGGGTTCACCTGCCCTAGTGTGTCACATTTGGGTACACCGGTGTTGTTCGTGAAGAAGAAGGATGGTTCCATGAGAATGTGCATTGACTATAAGCATCTGAACAAGGTTACAGTCAAGAATAAGTATCCTCTGCCTCGCATTGATGATTTTTTTGATCAGCTTAAGGGAGCTAGGGTGTTCTCTAAGATTGACTTGAGATCCGTGTACCATCAGCTGAAGATTCAAGATTCAGATGTTTCTAAGACGGATTTTAGGACCCGTTATGGACACTACGAGTTTTGGTGATGTCTTTTGGGCTAACCAATGCCCTAGCAGTGTTCATGCATCTAATGAATAACGTATTTCAGCTATATTTTGATTCCTTTGTTATTGTGTTCATTGATGACATCCTGGTGTATTCTCATAACTAGGAGGAGCATTCCCAGCATTTAAGGGTTGAATTGCAGATATTCAGGGAGGAGAAGCTTTATGAAAAGTTCTCCAAGGACTATGATATCACTATTTTATACCATCTAGGGAAGGCCAATGTAGTGGACGATGCCTTGAGTAGTAGAGTAGAGAGTTTGGGGAGTCTAACATATCTTCCAGAAGTTGAGAGACCATTAGCACTTGATGTTCAGGCCTTAGTGGGCCAGTTGGTGAGGTTGGATCTATCGGAGCCCCGCCAGGTATTGGCTTGTGTAGCCTCCAGGTCTTCCCTTTATGATCGTATCAGAGAGCGCCAGTATGATGACCCACACTTGCTCGTTCTTCAGGATAGAGCCCGAAGAGATGCTGCCAGGGATGTGGTTATCAGCGATGATGTTGTTATGAGGATGTAGGGTCAGATATGTGTGCCTAATGTAGATGGGCTTCGGGAGTTGATTCTTGAGGAGGCCCACAGCTCGCGGTATTCCATTCATTCGGGTGCCGCGAATATGTATCAGGATCTGATGCAGCATTATTGGTCGAGGCGGATGAAAAAGGATATTGTTGGATTTGTAGCTCGGTGTCTCAACTGCCAGCAGGTCAAGTACGAGCACCAGAGACCAAGTGGATTGCATCAGAGTTTGGTTATTCCTGAGTGGAAGTGGGAGTAGATCACCATGGACTTTGTAGTTGGACTCCCACGGACTGTGAGGAGGTTTGATGCTATATGGGTTGTTGTGGATCGGTTTACTAAGTCCGCGCACTTCATTCCTGTTGGTACTACTTATTCTTTGGAGCAGCTAGCTGAGATTCACATCAAAGAGATTGTTCGGTTGCATGGTGTTCCGGTTTCCATCATTTCTAATAGAGGTACTCAATTCACATCACAGTTCTAGAGGTTTGTGCATAGAGAGTTGGGTACTCAGGTTGAGTTGAGCACAGCTTTTCACCCTCAGACGGACGGGCAGTCTGAGCGCACTATTCAGATGTTGGAGTTCATGTTGCGCGCTTGTGTTATAGACTTTGGGGGTTCATGGGACCAGTTTCGGCCACTCGTGATTTTGCATATAATAATAGTTATCAATCGAGCATTCAGATGGCTCCATATGAGGTTTTGTATGGGAGGAGGTGTAGATATCCGGTCGACTGGTTTGAGCCGGGTGAGGCCAGACTCTTGGGTACGGATTTGATACAGGATGCTTTGGATAAGGTGAAGTTTATTAAGGAGCGGCTTCGCACGCCGCAGTCGAGGCAGAAGATTTATGCGGACCGGAAGGTCCGGGATGTATCTTTCATGGCTGGGGAGAAGGCCCTGCTGAAGGTGTCACTCATGAAGGGTGTTATGCGTTTTGGAAAGAGGGGAAAGTTGAGTCCTCGATTCATTGGGCCTTTTGAAGTTCTTCAGAGGTTGGAGAGGCGGCTTATAGCCTTTCCTTTGCCACCTAGATTGTCGAGCGTGCATCCGGTATTTCATGTTTCCATGATTTGGAAGTATAGTGGTGATCCGTCTCATGTTTTGCACTTCAGTTCAGTTCATCTTGAGGGTGATATGTCATATGAGGCAGAGCCAATAACTATTTTGGGTCGTCAGGTTAGAAGGTTGAGGCCTAAGGATATAGCTTCAGTAAAAGTGTAGTGTAGAGGGCAGCCGGTGGAGGAGGCCACCTGGGAGATCGAGCGGGAGATGCATAATAGAAACCCCCACCTATATGAGACTCCAGGTATGTTTCTAGACCCGTTCGAGGACGAACGTTTGTTTAAGAGGGGGAGAATGTAACGACCCGATCGGTCATTCCGAGAGTTTAGCCCTGTTTTTTTTATTTCTGCTTCATTCTTGTTTGGTTCAGCTCTTTTGTGTTGTGTTGGGTTGATTGGTTCATGTTCGGATTGGTTGTGGTGAGAAATGAGGCACTTAGTCTCTTTGATCGGTAATTTAGTTGGAAAAGTCAACCGAAAGATGACTTGTAGGGAAATGATCTCGAAATGTGCTTTTTATGCCTCGTATATCTTCATTAGATGATTTGTGACTTTGGAGGATGTTCGGAATATCATTCGGAGGTCCGGAGTAGAATTAGGCTTGAATTGGCGAAATTGAATTTTTGGTGATTTTCGGTCGGCAATGGAAAATTAGCTATCTAGGTCGGAATGGAATTCCAAAAGTTGGAACAAGTTTGTACTGTAATTTGGAATGAGTGTGCAAATTTTCAGGTCATTCAGACGTGGTTTGGGTGGTTTCGACATCGTTGCGAATTTCAGAAGTTTAGAAATCCTTAGGCTTGAATTTGGATTTGATTTGGTGTTTTGATGTTATTTTTAGTGTTCTGAGGGTTCGACTAGGTTGGTATATTGATATATGACTTGTTGGTACTCTTGGTTCAGGCCCCGAGGGGCTCAGGATGTATTTTCGATGATTTTAGAAGGTTGGATATTGGGAAAGATGCAGCACACGACTGCTGGTGTAGGCCTTCTGGTGTGACTGCACACCTTGTGCAAATGTGAAAAGAGGAACCTGTCCTGGAAGCGCAGGTGCGAATGTTGGATTGCACCTGCGAGCTCGCAGGTGCGTATGAGGACCGCAGATGCGGAAATTTGGCTTATGTGAGATTCCGCACTTGTGAGGCATTTTACGCAGGTGCCGCGCCGCAGGTGCGGGATTCTTGCCGCAGGTGCAATATAGCTGGGCAGAACCTATATAAGGTTGCCTTCGCGAATTTCTCTCATTTTCTTCACCATTTTTGACAGATTTTGGAGCTTTGAGCTAGAACTTCAAAGGGGAATCAAGTGTATTCAGTGAGGTAAGCTACATGGACTTTTATATGGTGTTTATGGCAATCATCCCATTGTTTAATCATGTTTTAGTGGTGTTGGAAGATTAAGGGCTTGAAACTTAAGAGGTTAAAATGGGGAATTGAGGGGCCATTTGGGGTCCGATTTTGATTTATTTGGTATGCATGATTTCGTGAGAGTGTAAGGATTCTTATTTTGTGATTTTTATCGGAATGAGAGACGTGGGCCCTGTGGTCAGGTTTGGCCAATTTCGGGATTATTTATGTAAATTTGATATTTTCGAGTGAGCTTTGTCCCTTTAGAATATTTTGATTATATGAATCTGTTTTGAATAGATTCAGAGCGCGTTGAGGCTGAGTAGAGATGCAAAGGCATCGTGGAGTAGTTTTCTCCCGGTTTGAGGTATGTAACGAACGTAAATCTTGACCCGAGGGTATGAAACCCCAGTATTTCATATTATTTTGATAAACGAGGTGACGCACATGCTAGGTGACGGGTGTGTGGGTGTGCACCGGTAGGAATTGTGACTTGGTCCGTCCCATAGCGACTATTAAGCTGCATATTTGATTTTGATATCACATGATACTCCGTGTTTTAGAGATTTATACATATTTGGGTTGTATGCCATGTTTGGGGCCTTGTGCCGACTTGTTTGGACCCTCAGGGTGTTTTACTACTATTCTCACACTACTTTTGATAGAAAATATAATCTCAGTCATTATTTATACTTGCTCATTGCTTTTTCCTGTTTATCGCCCTGTTTTCAAAAAAATGAAAGATGGTTTTGGGCTGAGTCCCCGTGTTTTGTGGTGAGTTGCCCGAGTGGCTTGTAAGGGTGATGATTGAGCGAGGCCAATAGCCGGATTTTTGAGAATAGTGATGGATCGGGTTGCATGTTGCAGTGTTATATACATATATACATATATATATTGGATCGGGCTGCACGCTACATCGATATATATATATATATATATATAGGATCGGGCTGCACGCCGCAACGTTATATATATTGGATCGGGCTGCACGCCGCAGCGTTATATATATATTGGATCGGGCTACACGCCGCAGTGATATAGCGCTTGGGCTGAAGGAGCCCCTCCGAAGTCTGTACACCCCCAGTGAGCGCAGTCGACTATTTATGGATCGGGCTGCATGCCGCAACGGTTATTATATAATACCTATTGAGCGTGAGTGTTGAGTATGAGTGTTGATTGATGAGAGATGAGTCATGAGTGACTGAGAGGCTTGCCCGAGAGGCTTTATTTGTGAGTGACAATGTGACTGAGGGGCTTATTTTCTATGAAACTACTGTTTTCACTCTTCTTTGCATTTCTGTCTCTAAACGACAAATGTTGAATAAATATTTTTACATGAGATTTGAAAAGGGAAAACTGGAGTTTATGAAAATTTCGGAACGTAGATTCCTGACTTGATTTATTGATTTCCACCAATATTTCTTATGTGATCTTTATACGATTTTAAAAGCTCGTCATTGCACTCAAGTCCTTATTTATACTTGTTACTTACTGAGTTGGTGTAATCACGTTACTCCCTGCACCTTTTGTGCAGATCCAGGTGCCCGGATCGAGTGAGACTCGGCTGTTCTCAATGGAGCTTGTCGGAGACTGTGAGGTAGCTGCATCGCGTTCGCAGCCCCACCCTTCTCCCTCTCATTTTTGTCGTTATTTTCATTTTTCTAGACTTGATGTATTAAGGAAATATCATGTCAGATTACGTGTCCTATTTAGTGCTCATGACTTTGACTCCGAGTTTTGGGGATTTTTGTTCAGATGTTTTCTTTGATTATCCGCAGATTTGGAATACTAAACGTGCAAGATTTTTGATAAATTGTGTTATTGTTTAAAAGGGAAAGCTCCTTGTATTATGTTCAGTAGATTGGATAGCCTAGTACTGCAGTAGGAACCATCACGACTAGTGCAGATTTGGGATCGTGACACAAGCATTGCGGTTCTTCAATATGATGGCAAAGAGTGGTTAGTAAGATTGATCATTGGTGAAAGAAGAAGGCTCAAGGATGGCTGGAAAAATTTTGTGGTGAATTATGATATCAAGCGAGGTTGTGTCGGGAAATTTCAGTTGGTTGAAGTTGTGCCATTGTTTGTTGTCTTCAAAGTGGAAGTGAAAGGACAAGGAACTTTTGAAGATTCGGTTGAAATTAATTAGTTTTTAGGTTATGTTTGTGTTGCTTTTTATTTTATTTTTTAGTTTTAGTTTGTAAGTTCATATCCAGTTGTTGTATGTGTAATTTTATTTTCATTTTGAACTATGAATGATATCAATTTGAGTTTTTACGTTATGTTCATTCTTCATTCAGTTGTATGTTTTTTTTTTTTATCCAGTTTTTGTCCATCTTTTGATTAATACAACACCCCCAGATAATGGAAAAATATAAAAAAAAAATTTGGAATTCGAAAGAGTTAGGTAGAGTAAATAAGAGGTATAAATGCTTTATTGAGAAGTTAAATGGTTGGTATGTGAATAGTTTTGTTAGTTAATAAAATTCAATACAATATATTTTGGTAACCGAAATAGTTAATACAATTCGATACAACTTTGGTAACCGAAATAGTTATTACAACATATAGTCGCACCACTGACTGGATTCTTTGGCTAACTATAATGTAAATAATTTTAATGAATTAGGCTAAGAGTTCTGTTAGGCTAATTAAGGAAAACTTGTATGGGAAATTAGTGCTTAGGTTTCAAATATGAGAACTTATATGCCGGGACAAGTTATTGCACAGTTTTTTTGAGGAGGGAAAAAAAACTGTCAAAATTGAACGAAAAAAAAATTTAAGAGGGAAAATTAGCATTCAAACTCTTTTAGGAGGGTGGTTCAAATACATTTTTGGACTGGGTTGACCCTATATATATAGTCACATACTCAAACCCCAAAGATATAAAACACATTCACATACTCAAACCCTAAATACATAAAACACACTCACATACTCAAACCCCAAACTATGGATACCTCTTCCTCTACCAAACGAGCCCTATCTTACTCTTCTACTAGCAGTGATAATGAAGAAGAGAATCCTCTAACATTTGAAGTGGTTATGACTGATTCATGCATCGACTATAACGATTTGGTAAATTATTATGTCCATTAAACTTTATTTCTTTCACATAAAATACTTTTGTTTCTTATACCTTAACTCCAGAAAATATATACACATCAGTATTGTATATCTTGATTCAGTTTCATATTTTCCCAAACTTAATAGTATATATGTTTTTAAGTATATTCCAAGAAAAATCTACAAGCATAACATTAGAAAATGTGTATCTTCACTATCGTGGCAACGAGTGATATGTAAATATGAGCGTTGGTGATCAAAGAAGGTTCAAGGTAGGCTGGAGACTTTTTGTGTTGGAGAGTTTTATCAGGCGAGGTTTCGTCGTCAAATTTACGTTGGTTGATGTTTCACCATTGCGTGTTATCTTCAATGTTCAAGTGAAGGGAGACGGAACTTCTGATTGTACTAATCCGTTTTTTAGTTTCTACTAGGATGTGTTTGTGTTGATTTATCCTTTTATTATCTTTTATTTTCACATATGTTGCTTTAGTTATGGTTGTTGTGTTTTTTTCTCTTGAAGTATTATGTTATGAAATTCAATCTTCATATTGGTCTTCTTTACTATAATTTTTTTTTTAATTATCATTCGAAAAAATCGAAATGGAAGAGTACATGATATATAGGGAAGTTAAATGGGTTGGTATGTTATTAATGTATATTGTAATAGTAAATGCTACATAGGGAAGTCAAATGGGTTGGTTTGGTATTAAAAGAGGAGTGCACAATTTTAAACTCATAAAAAAATTACCAAAATGCAACTAACACCAATAAGTTGAATGTTGAAGGTAGGGATGTAGGGGTTTAGTAACTGAATGTGAGTATTTTAGTTCTTAGTTTGAACTGATCTTAATGTTGTCAAGTATCACTTCTGAACTAGTTGCAACTTTTGTTAGTCTAGTCCTCAAGCAAGTAACAAATGAAGTATTTAATAATGATAATTATAATACATACCACACGTTTTACAAAACAAAGTCAATAAATTAAAAAAAAATCTATCTCATTTCTGATTTGGTATGTTAATGTATTGTAAGAGTAAATGCTACATAGGGAAGTTAAATGGGTTGATTTGGTATTAAAAGAGGCACGATTTTGAACTCAAAAAACAATTACCAAAATGCAACTAACACCAATAAGTTGAATATTGAAGGTAGGGGTTTAGTAGTTGAATGTGAGTATTTTAGTTCTTAGTTTGAACTGATTTTAATGTTGTCAAGTCTTTCACTTCTGAACGAGTTGCAACTAATCATATTTTGTTAGTCTAGTCCTCAAGCAAGTAACAGATGAAGTGAAGTATTTAACAATGTCAATTATAATACCACACGTTTTACAAAACAAAGTCAATAAATTCAAAAAAAAATCTATCTCAAATAAAATTAAATAAGTTTCAAACTTAAATCATCTTTGCTTCATCGTTTAGATCAGGCAAGCTACTCTGTGTTGGTACTATTTCATCATATTGCTGTAATAGAGTAAATAAGACAAATAAGCAATTTATTTACCTAAAAAAAATAAAATAATAAATCAAATTTGTTATACTTTACCTCAATTTCTTCCGTTAGCCGAGGAGTTCTACCACTTCTACCACCACCTTTACCACCTCCTCTAGCACGGTCTTTACCACGACCTCTACCGCCACCTCTACCACCACTTCTACCAAAACCTCTACCAACACCTCTACCACCACCTATATCCTTCCTATTGCCTCTAACTCCACTTCCACCACCCATTTGTGAACATCTAAAGTATGAATCAATTCTCCCTTTATATCTATTTGACCTTGGATGTCCACGAGAAGCCACGTATCTAGGATCTCTTATATTTCTTCCTTCCCCCTCACCCTCACCCTCACCCCACCCCCACCCTCACCCACACCATCATGTGTATCTTCCAAATCCCAATTTGGAACTATCATAGCATCATCCCAATTCAAAAAGGTCATGTTCCAATATGTTCAAATCATACTTAATAGATCGCTCATCACTTCAGTGTCTAATGCAATACCACAAACCCGTTCAAAATGCTTTAATAGTTCCCTGTACATCATGTATTCAGAAGTCATACGTGGGTAACCTCCTAGAAAGAAATGTTTCAAGTGTGGACGAACAACATCTTTTCTCCACCTTTTCAATATATACCTCTCATTAACAATTTTAATCCTCTTATGAGACAACACCTTAAGTATATGACAACATAGAATACCTCTGTTTCAAACCACTAGCAGCTGCAACTTAGATATTCTCCAATAGGTGTATATTTAACCATGCATACAAATGGATCTTTAGTGTTAAAACTCCTTAGCGAAGAATCTGTTATAATGTATTTCTCCACTCCAGGATTTTCTTGATGATCTTCAGGGGTGCTGATTTCACAATGGAACAGTTTCCTTAACTGTAATTCAAAAAATTCAAACACTTCACGAATATAATATGTTTGAAGTTTTTCCTCCCATGCGAATTCAGACAAACATTTTAGTTCAAAGCACCTTTATCTATATTCAGCTTCCAATTCTTTCTCGAACATAGATCTTATGGCTAACTCATATTGCTGAACAAATAGCTTCAAAGTGATTTGGCGGGTGATAAATCCATCAAAGAAAGCATGCATTCCTTCACTTCTTTGTGTGGACAACATCCCGACCCAAAATTGGTCATTTAGGTATACATGAACCCGTTTTTCCTTCTCCAAATAAAGCTTATAAAACCAATCCCTTCCATCTAAGTTATAGTTTGCAATACAATCAATCCATCTTCTCTCAAACTCAGCAACGTTAATGCTATCAACGACTAAAGCCTTAAATTCTGCCTTTGCAATCTTACCAACAAGAACTCCGCTTAACTTCGTAGGCAACTTTGCGAATATGTGCCAAATACAATATTTATGTACCGTATTTGGCATCAATGCATTGATGGCAGTCTTAATACTATCACATTGGTCAGTCATGATAGCTAATAGACGAACATTTTTTAGAGACCCAAGCCACGCAGAGAGCACCATTTTGTAACTTGTTATATCCTCACTAAACATAAGAGCACATCCCAAAAGTATGGACTGCCTATGCTGATTGACACCAACAAATGAAGAAAATGGCATATTGAATCGATTCAGAAGGTATGTTGTATCAAGGCATATTACATCATGGAACTCCTCATATGAAACCTTAGAGTGTGAATGAACCCATACGACATTACGAAATCGACCAAAACTATCCACATCTACGAAGTAGTAAAATTCTCTATCTTTTTATTGCATGTCACTGAAGAACTTGAGTAATGATGTGCATCCCCTTCTTGCAAATGAATCTTTCTACTCTTCAAAATATAATTTCTACAATATTTTGGTGTACAACCTAGATTTTCGGGGCCACCAGCAAGTACTTCAACGACTCTTATATTTTTTTAGGGTCTTAAGCCAGCAATATCTTTGGCTACAAGAGTTCTCTTAAGAGACTTACTAAGCGATCTGTGCCTAGCAATCAATCGAGATAATTCTGGTTTCAATTGATGATTATGTTTTTTAACCACCTTTGAAACACGCCATGAACCATTCTCCTCCAAAATTCCATTTATTCTAGCACGACAGTTCCTCCTCTTGGTAACATGCTTATTCATTGGTTTCCTAGACCTATCACAACCATATTGCACATACCTAACAATATCACCACCTTCTGTTTGATGTTCTTTTGACAATGCAAAATCCTGATAATCTTGCATGTTCTTTGTAAAAATCAAGCATAACATCCTTATTATTGAACCGCATCCCAGTAATTGGACCAATTATGATATCTTCTTCATTGAACTCATTAGGCATTTCACTGTCCTCTCCACCTTCTCCCTCTTCCTCTAAATAATGGACGTCATCATCATCATCATCATGAGCAGCAACAGCAGCACCAACACCATCAACATGATTTTCTCCATAATTGAAGTTGCCGTCTGAATCAATGTCGATAGACTCATCTTCATTCATTAAATTGTCGTCCGAATTCAACCCCCATGATATGTGTAATGCATTCCTTAGTTGTTCCGACCTAGTTTCTAGGTTGTTATTCGGATTTAATGGCTCCAAATTAGTTTCTAGGTTAGCATTCATGTTTAGGTTAAGGGAAGGGTGGTGAATTATGTGTTTAATGAAAGCTCTCTTAACATAAGTATATGGTATGACAAGGTATACCGTATAAATAAAAAAATAATATTATGTATATATACTAGACTTTTGATCTTCCCATCGGTATAATACGTAATAGTATATGTATACATATACAAAGGCCTTTTATCTTCCCATGCATGACATAATGATGATTTATGGGATCAATATTTTGGGATAATCAATATTTATTAACTAATTTTGGACGGAAATATGGCCATTAAGCCAAATGTGAAATGAAGGGCCTTACTGGTATTTTACCAGTGTGGTCATTGTTGGGTCACGCTGAGTTTGACCGAATTGCATGTAGTCAAACCGGCAGACTAATCAAAATTCTCATCATTATTCGGAAATTTTATATATATATAATACACGTAGTAATGGAATACGTTTTAGTATTGATGAAAATTTTTCGTAGGATTTCTGTTAAGACAGCGGTATAGAGTAATGGTAGACGTAAAGTAGTTAACAATGATAACGGGAAGATGACGAAATATTGTCTTACATAAAAGGATGTGATATATTAGCGTGCCATCTTCTGCTATCTGCTCTTAGCAATCTTAGATAAGGGGAGAGCGCAGGATCCAATTTACTTTACTATTTCAGTAAGTCCCAACAAAAGCGCAGAAAAAGAAGATTTTAAAATTGTCATNTTTATCTTCTGATCGGATCGCCTGGCTTCTTTCAAGCCCTACTTGAATTGCTTTCTTCAAAAAAGCTTTCTTTATTAAGAGTCCTTTAAGAAGCTAAGCTCCTTCAGATAGTAAGATTCGCTTAACTTCATACCTCTAAGCGCTCGTGACTATCCGATGATAGTCACTTCGCTTTCCTTTTAGACTGAAAAAGGAAAACAGAAAGATTGAGCATAAAAAAAATATAGAGAATGAGCTATTACGTGCAAACAATGGAAATTCAATAATAAGAGTCTGATCTTCTCGCTTAAGAATATGCGATTCCTCCGGAGTGAAGTTGTTGGGGGAGTTAACTAAAAATAAAAAGGAACTCCAAAAGGTGTCTTATAATAGTACTGAACATGCTTAGTCAAGTGGTCTACTGCTAATTCTCGCCTAAAGCTCTTTAATAGATTATTGGGTAGAATAATTAATAAGTAGAAGTGGATCACTTTATAAGTTTTACACAGAAGGTGATCATAGCCAAGTGAGATAAAGGATATTGAGCCTACCCTGGTCACTTGAATTTTAGGTTATTAGTGGTTTGCTAACGTGTTTGTGTTCCATGACCCAAAGTATTGGGTAATGTGGGTTGTAAACTAACGTACTTGGTGGGTGGAGGATACAACATGAAACTTTTTGCATTAATATGCACATAAAAGCAGCACTTTTCCTGAAGACATTTGTCTTCGACTCTTTTATCTTGGCCTTGAATACCTGATTAATCAAATCAGGTTATTCTGTGTCTCATCACTTGACGACAAATGTTCTTCTATTTCCACCCAAGATAGGTTACATGTTATAGTAACATTCATATAACGTTGATGCATATCTCTACTGCCTCCTAGAAGGAATAACACTTAGTCAGCCAAGAAAAGTTAAGCAATTCTACAAAATTCAAATGCCCCACTTATAGATCTACAAGTCGATTACCTCCCGTTACTCTAACATTTTCACTTGAATTACTGGATGTCTCAGACAGCACTTCCCTTGCCTGAATTAGATCAAAGAGAAATCCCAAAATAAAAACCTTCCCATTCAAACACTTCCACCCTGTTATAAGTCAAGTGCGTAGTCACAGTTCATTGTCCAAGTTATATATACATTGTGTAATACCTTGAAACAGCACCCAAGTTCCCACTCCAGAAGATACATAAAATTGCAAAAGACATCTAACCAAATTTAAAAACTACTTATGTTACACTCTATGTGTATACAGTCATCCCATCCACAAGTAACCAAGACGAAAAACTTTGGCACAAAGTTAAAGAACTCAAAAATTGATAACTAAATACATTGGTCAGATTATATCAAACACATTCAGGTATATCAAACTCAAAAAGAGGGGATAGACGAAAGAGATAACAAATACATAGTATTGATCTGCAAAGCTTGGGCAACGTCATGCAACTATAAAACTGCAGCAGGAAAGGCAAGAGCTGAACGTTATTTCTAGGAAAAGCAGCTTTTGTCAGTCTTCACACTAAGTGATGGTCGCTCCTTATAAAGAATTTACTGTAGGTTCAAATGTGCTCCTGTTAACGTATAATATTTATCCTTCATGATTCAGTATATAATATAAGTAGAAATAGAACTGAGTCACGAATAAATGTATCATTTAATACCTTAACATATTGACACAAGAAGCCAATGCTCTTAATGCTTCTTGTTGGATCGTTTGTTTGCCATTCTACATTTTAAGCAATATTATACTAGACTGGATAGGTATTGCTGTTTGTAGTCTCTTGTACTTGTGAGCAGTGAAATACCCATTGTGATTTGGTTGTCTCTAAATTTTCACACATGTACACAAGAAGTTAACAGCTTCACTTTGGTTGGTTTGACATGCACCATTATATATAGTAAGATGAATTATATCATCTAAAGCTGAAGAGAAAAAAGGATCGGCAAATGTGATCAAAAAGTTTGTCTATGTCTGCATATTCCGGCAATATCAAGACAAGCAGGGCTACCTTCATCATAATTTTTGATGAGTAAATTATACTTGTAAGAGTTTCATAAATATTTAATTTCTTCGAGCAAAATGCAAAGCTCGAAATTCAGTAAGTAACAACAACAACAACTGTAACGACTTGGCCGGTCGTTTTGAGAGTTAGAGCCCCGATCCTTTATTAACTACTTTCTGCATATCTTATTCTGCTATTTTGGTTGCCGGGAGGGTTCATGTTGAGTTTTTTAAACGAATTGAGACACTTAGTCTCTTATTTGGGAGTTTGAGTTGGAAAAGTTGACCAAATGTCGACTTGTGTGTAACGACCTTGGATTTGAATTTTGATGATTCTGTTAGCTACATTAGGTGATTTTGGACTTAGGAGCTCATACAGAATGTGATTTGGAGGTCCGTAGTAGATTTAGGCTTGAATTGGCGAAAGTTGGATTTTTGGCGATTTTGGTCGGTAGTGGAAATTTTGATATCAAGCCCGAATGGAATTCCTGAAGTGGGAATAGGTTCGTAGTGTCATTTTAGACTTGTGTGTAAAATTTGAAGACATTCGGACAAGGTTTGATATGTTTCGACGTCGTTTGTAGAATTTAGAAATTTCAAAGTTCATTAGGCTTGAATCTGTGTGTAATTCTTGTTATTGATTTTGTTCGATTTGGTTCGAAGGTTCGAATAAGTTCGTAGGGTGTTTTTAGGATTGGTTGGTATATTTAGTTGAGGTCCCGGGAGCCTCGGGTGTATTTCGGATGCTCAACAGACTAGTTTTTGGACTTGAAAGATAGCAAATTTTTCTGGTGTTCTTCATCTGGTTTCCTTCATCGCGATCGCCTAAGAAGGCTCGCGATCGCGTAGAGCATATGAGAGACCAGCTGAGTTAGTTCTTCGCGTTCGCCAAAACTATGACGCGATCGTGTAGGTTCGTCAGGTTATGCATCGCGAACGCGTGGACTAGGCCACGTTCGCGTAGAAGAAATGAGGCAGCAGTGGAGTTGAAGGTTACTCTTCGCGGTCACGTTAGATCAATCGGGATCGCGTAAGTGTGAGAAGTTAGAACATCGCGTTCGCGTGGTGTTTTACGCGTTCGCGTAGAATAAATTTATGAGGCAGCAAAGTTGTTCTTCGCGATCGCGGGGGTGTTTCCACGATCGCCATTAAGGAATCACTGGGCAGATTTAAAGTTCCAAAAATGAGGGTTTGAGTTCATAACTCAAAAATTTGATTGAGAGATCAGTAGGAGGCGAAATTTGGAGAGATTTTTGGAGGAAATTATCGGGTAATGATTCCTAATTTCTTTTTGATTAAATTCCACTAATCTAGGTTTAATTTCACCATTTAATTTTTAATTTTGGGTGAAAATTGGGGGAAAAGTGAAGAAAATTCTTAGGCCGAATTTTGGGATTTTGATCGAGATTTTGGTATCGGATTTGAGTGAATTTGGTATAGTTAGACTCGTGAGTGAATGGGTGTTCGTAATTTGTGATTTCTCCCCAATTCCGAGACGTGAGCCCAGGGAGTCTTTTTGGGTGTTTTTCCTATTTTCTTGCCTTAGCCCCGAATTCATTAGCTAAAATAGTTAATTGTAGCTATATTTACGTAATGTAATTGATTTGATTAGATTTGAGTCATTCGGAGTTGGATACTCGTGGTAAGAGCGTGATTTCGGATTGATTTGAGTGTGGTTCGAGGTAAGTGGCTTGCCTAACCTTGTGTGGGGAAACTTTCCCTTAGGATTTTGGCATTGTTTCATATATGAGCGCCGTGTACGTGAAGTGACGAGTGTTGATACCCAATTTTCCCTTCATATTATATATATATATATATATATATATATATATATATATACACACACATACTTTCAATATAGTACATATGGATCATCATTTAGTTTATAAGCATATACAAGTATTTTTCATAATTTTATATAATTTTGAAAGGTTTTAAATCGATTTCTTTCTGCATTTTATTATATAAATATCCAGTAATTATCCTTCAGATTATTTTTATGATGATTTAATCCTCTAAACTTATCAGTTACATCAACATGATGTTTTAAATATTTTTCAGTGCATTTTTATAATTTTATTTGCATTTTAGGGCTAATTGCATATTTTTGTAAAAATAGCCCATATTCATGTATAATTACATTATTATGCGAAAAATGACTTTTTATATTTTTATAATGTTAAGTAATTACTTTTAATCATTTTAGTGCACAAATAAAATTTTTGTTATTTATTAATCACTTTTATAAATTATTATTATTAAATATTGGGTATTTAAAAATTAGCCTAAAATCCTACTACATCCCAATCAAATTAACCCAATACCACAACCCGGGTGCGACCCGCCCAAACTAACCTGAACCAGTCCCCTTCTAATTGTGGCTATTGATCTCTGAGGTCAACAGCCCACATTAAACCACCCCTTTTATTTACCACCTTTACCGCTTACCCTAATCATTTCTCAGCGCCCGCTGCCCTCATACCCCACCTCCATTCTCCCTCCTAAGAACCCTAGTTGTCACCCCCCTCCCCCCTAAAATCTATCCTAATCCCACACGATATGGGATTTTATGGCTACCCTTTGCCATATACGGCTTCTCTTTGGCACTGGTTCCTTTTATATATTGCTTACCTAAACATGGAAAGCATATCTCATAAGGATCGAACCGAAATCAGTTCAAATCCTTGACTTTTCCAATATTCTGTCTATATCCATCATTTGCTCTATTGTAAGTACGAATATTTGTGTATCTTTTGTGGATTCTTACTTACCCTAAAATTAGGATTTTTGTATCTCTTTTAATCTAAGAAAAATGGGGTCGATTCTCTGATTTTAAGTATTATTATGTCCATATTCGTCCTATATTCTACTATGGCCCATTTTTTTTTTTGTCAATATCTATCTTACCCTAAAATTAGGGTTTTCAGATTTTCTTAAATCGGACCAAAATTGGTTTGATTCTCTAATTATTAGTGCTATTTGTGTCTATATTCATCCTACGTTATTATTTTTGTGTATATTCTAGTAATATTTATTTTCCTAAAAACTAGGGTTTGCTTGACTTCTTCTAAATTGATTCTGAATCAATTCTGCATGCTATTCTTTCCTTTTCTTTTAAGATTGGTTGATTGTTTTCCTTGTCTGTGTATTTAATTTTTACCACTATATAAACCCATCCCCTTTCCCCCTTTAGACAAAACAGGAATCAGTATTCTCTCACAAAAAACTGAAGCTTTCTACTCTACATTCGTTTACTATTCTATTCTATTTGGTCGGCTGAAAGCCAAGGCCACCGAACTTCTACTTTTTCTGACCTCTCTTGGGTGTGAGCACTACCTGGGTTCTTAAAACCTTTGGAACTTGACACAATCAGGTCACTGAGTCTTTACTGCTGTTCTTTCTTGTTTATCGAACATTCATTGGTTAGTTTCTAAACCCTTGTAATGTTTACTCTATTATGTTAAGCATTTTCTCCAAAGCTGCATGATCTAATGCATTTCTTTGACTCTTATCTGCCAAATTCTGCCTATGATTTCTAGCTTAATAATGTTCTGGACCTAGCCTAATTAATTTAGACAAAATGAAGCATGCTTAGTTTAGTTTGTGATAACTTGAATGATCTGTTTTGATTATATGGTTTAATCCATATTCTCTGCCTAATTCTGAACTTCTAATGACCAATTGATGTTATTAACCTGCCCCCATTTTTGTTTAAGACCTTACTCTGAATGTGGTATGCTCCTATGACTATTGTTGCCACTCTATGTGTTCTTGCCATGACCAATATGTACCCCTAATGACTTGTGATCTTTTGAAATTAATCTCCTTTGATTAATACCCTGTATGATACCTGATCATGTTTGTGTTATACTGTTTAAACATGAGTTAGCATAATCTGATCCACTAATTCCTAACTGATTGCATAACTTGGTTTTACTAGCCTAATGCTCTTGCCTGTTAATTTTGCAATCCTATAGTGTTTGCAAATACTTTTCCAAACTTATTATCTTTCTTACTTGTTTCTAATTCTGGGGCTGGGAGAAAGCCAAAGCCCATACCCTAAGCATCCGCTATCAGCCTCCCTAGTGTGAGCACTGCCCTGGGTTATTGATGCCCTTGGGAACTCTGACACACTAGGGTCCAAGGTTCTTTGCCACTTTTTCTCTTATTGCACAAACTCTGCCCTTCTTTTCACCTACTGGATAAACCAGTTGGTTTGTGTAAATGGCTATACTTCTAGGACTTTTGATCAATTATGGCTACTGGATGTGGGCTATTTTGTGTAAATGGAGATTGTTTTTGGGCTGTTGTAAAACTGTATGGACATGTGAATGAAGGCCTGGTCAGGCTGGGTGTACAATGGGCCTGCCTTAGGCCCATTATGGCTATTCTGTAATTCTGTAATTTATTTCACTCATTGGGTCTGTAATAATGTTTTAATAACAATTGGGGCGTTAGTAAAATTAGGAAAATAGGTTTATTTTCACTTTGCATGAACATGTAGAGATCCTGCCTATAGGGGTTAATTTTACCAAACATGTTTTGCTCCTATATGTTTTTATATAACATGCTTATAGGAATTAAATGTTTCATTCGCTTAAAATATTCTGCTTCTATACGTTTTGCTAGATATCATGCCTATAGGGAATAAAGTGACCAATGTTTCATGACTGTAGGGTCATGTTAGCTTATGCTCTACAAATCTGAAGTTTTAGAAACATGCATATAGGGTTTTAATTGGTCAATGTGTTGTTGTTATAATTGCCCATTTAGGAAACATGCCTATAGGAGCTAAAATCTGTTTCAATCGCTAATCGTAGAAATCATGCCCATAGGATAATCCCATTTTCTTTAAGTGCTAAAATTGATATTTAAACACTTTTTTTCATTGCCACTATTAGAAAGCATGCCTATAGGAGCAAACTAAGTAATTCTGAAGTTATCACTGCCAATTACTGCGTAAATCACCTATATAGCATGTCTATAGGTTTAATCGCTTATAACCTGTAATTAGTAGGAAACTGTATAGTCACTTAGAAATTATACTTTGCATACAAACTGTCTGCACGATTGAATTCTCAGATCACATAGAAATCATGTCTATATGGCTTAATGACTTTAACTCGTCTCGATGCTGAAATTGTCAAACGCCTAATTTGTTTGCGTGCATTTTTTATCTAAGTGTAGAGGCTAACTTGATCCCTTAATTGCCTTTATACAAAGTCCAACTTGCTTTTGTATTTCACATAGTTTTATCATTTTGAGCAACCTAAGTTGAGTCTAGAACCCCCAAAATAGAGGTCTGAACGCCTCTTGGACCATAGGCCTGGGCGGGTAGTGCAAGCATAAAGTACGACTTAGAATTAATTAGTGTGCTTTAGGTAACAACTTAAAGATAGTAATCGGGTAGCAGGAGATGTAGTCTGTGTCCGCTGAATAATACGAGTAACACCCCATCTCGAGGGAGTTACGAAGTATTATTTGTGTTGCACGGGGTGATCCTTTAGGCTAAAAAACTTAGGACCCCCCATTTTGTCTTAAACTTCAATTATTTTGTTTATTGGTATATTTTTAATAATAATTACCCCAACTTCTTGTCTTTCCCTTTATTTTTGACTATTTCATATAATTCAAGTTCGGTCGGGACCTACAGTTGTGGACCTCGAGGAATGCGTAACACCTTCTCCTCGAGGTAATTTGAGCCCTTACCCAATCTTTGGTGACGCAAACTAGTTAAGCCAGAGTTACTCGCAAATAGGTGCCCTAACGCACCTCAAACCCGTTAGGTGGCGACTCTCTCTTTTAACACCTTCCTTTAAAGAGTTGTCACGTGTCGAAACCCGATTTCGCGAGAAAAAGGGGCGCGACAACATGGCGACACTAATGGGGATATTTTTAGGCTCTTACCATAACGAACTTGGTCTATATGAATTAGTCTTCTTCGATTAACGTGTTTCCTTGTTCTTTATCATTACATGAGCATCTCGCTTCTATTTTCCCTTTTTATGGCTACATGCACACCCTTTCCCCTATTTCCCTTTATTTGATTTTTTGTTAATATCTTTACTTAATTTTGTTTCAATGTGCGTTTCCTTTATTTTCCAGTCATGTTCACTTGCTCCAAATCATTTTTAAATTTCAACATCATGTCTCTCCCTACCCCCTAACCTCTTTGCTTGCTTTATTACAATTCTTTCACATTGTGTGAACTAACTTCTTCCTTGTTTTCCTTATTTTTATGTCTTTACGTTTCATCTAATACTACATTTACCATCTTCATCATGTAAAATACTTGATAACGTGTTGTTTTATTTTTGCATAAAGCATTCTCCACATCATATTCCACTCGTGCGTAACTAATACCATAGCGACGCTTAATCAGTGTCTGCGCTCTTCCTAAATCACCCTTTAAATTTGGAAAGGCTTATTTGTGGTAAAACTAGTCGATTAGCAGTGAAATTGACGGTTCCGTGTGTTTCCCTCTCAAGTTGTCCACTTGAGGGTACCGGTCTAGACTCTTCTAGAAACCCCCACTCTAATATTAAATGTGCATGCATCATGTCTAAACCTAGTATAGGTTAGAACGCTGTCCTCGTAATAACCCTCTAAGGCAAGCCTTGTCCAAAGCCCACCGGGATTTCTATAATCCCAATGGTTACGATCATGATATGTGCATTATTTGGAGAAAACGAGCCAATATGTTGATCATTAATATGTAAATAGTCAAATATGGAGTGGGAAAGGGCTAACTTTATTTGTTTTGCAGAAATGAGGCACGAAGTCCCCAGTTTCGGCATGGTTCGAATTATCCCACCTTTGCTACTGGTTTGGTGGGAAAATCTCTCTCCAAGTGACAAAAATCATGTGAAAAGAGTCCTCGGGAATTTACCTTCTTTGTTAGATATTCAGCCGAACAATGTACTAATTGAGGATGCTACTATGTTATGGGATGAAAAGAGGGTCATCTTCCATTTTGGTGATATAGAAATAACTCCCCTTCTAGAGGAAATAGTAGGCTTCGCTTGGTTCCCATGGGATACCCATGGTTTGTTGGTACTGGAAAACCGTACTTCTCGAGGATTCCTAAAAATGATGGGTTTCAGGAAGAATGATGAATTAGTCTGTCTGAAGAAATCCTACATACCATTTGATTTCCTTTACGAGCGTTATGGGCACATCAAGTCATATCTTTTTTACCATGATGAGTTTTCCATCACTTCTTAAGGGTTGGACCCACCGCCGGATTTTTGTATTCATTGTCTGTTTTCTAGGGATGCTGATATTCCCAATACAAGGGGAAAGGATCCACACTCACCTAGATATGGTCACTAAGACCCTAATGGAAGGAATTGAGGGGCAAACTTACTCTATTGTCCCAATGATCGTGACTGAGATGTACCGAGCCTTAGAACGTTCCTAAAAAGGATATATGTATTTCGAGGGTTCCAACATGTTGCTGCAAATATGGTTGTTAGGTCACCTTCAGAGAGGAGAATATCATCAAGAGTTCTGCGGAGACCATGGAATGACCACATAGATTATTACCATCCGAAGAGAATGACTTTTATCCCAGACAGGTTTGCACAACCAGGAAATGCTGCGAGCTAGGTACATTTTTGTAACGACCCGACCGGTCGTTTTGAGAAATTTCACTTTGCCCGTTTGTTATAGAGCATGAGTATATGCATATGATATGTTATGACTTATATGAATCATCGGTTTTGGTTTTTCAGGTTATCCGGAATTGATTTGGGACCAACTAGAAGCTTTAAATTTCAAAGGTTCGACCAAGTTTTGACTTTTTAGTAATGTCGCACCCCCTTTTTCCTCTCCTTTCGGATTGGTAAGGTTTTTTGACGTTATTGGGACAACTCATATTGTTTTTCGGAAAAGGGATGTGAAGGACTTGAAGAGTCGCCACCTAATGAATTAAGGTGCGTTAGGGCACCTATCAAGGGTTATAATAACACTAATTGAATAACAAGAGATTGGGTAAGGGCTTCAAATTACTCCAAGGGGAAGGTGTTGGGCACCCCTCAAAGTCCACAACTGTAGTTCCCGGCCAAACAAACTTTGTGAATTTTAGCAAGTAGAAAATAAGCAGTCGAGTATACACATGGCAACAAGTAATGGTTGTGCAAATATTTGTAGTCTAAGCACACATATGTAGGGAATAGGGGAATCCTAACTTGTTAATCCTATAGGATCATATCAATGCAATGCCTGGTAATCATTCCTCAGTGAGGGGCCACGCGTGGCATTAGCGCACCGGTCATCATATCCATATCTACCCTTTACCCCACCCCTTAGCGGTTATTAAGCGAATTTAGTTAGAGATCTCTATGCGTGCTGTTACCCGTCCCTTCTTAAGGGTCTTGGAAGAATTTAGGACCTCTAAGTATAGGTAGTTCTAGACAGACCCCCAAGGTTTTAAAAGGATAAAATTCTAAGCGACATGTAAGAACAAATAGGATTGATAAGATAAATGCAGGAAAACAGTTATGAGGCCCATATTTACCTCCACAAGTAATGCACATAATCAGCACGTCTCAAACACAAACAAGAGGCAGCTTCATTAGACAGGATCCTAATACAGGATATCTACATGAATGTCAATGCACAAAAATATGCAACTTTATTTTTATAAACTCAAAAGCAGGGGCCTAGTTAGTTTGCCTACTGAATTTTTAAGCCTGTTAACCTTTAGACAGTTCAGAATTTGTTTTTACCTAAAAGCATTATGTTATAGGTATTACGAAAACAGAGATTTTTACTAGTTTTATCTAAAACAGGAAGTTATATGAGAGATTGTGTTATACCTTTTCATGAATCAGTAGTCCAAGCTAGGCATGGTTGAGCAAATGCAAACAGAGCCCTAGAGCATGGTATCAGTAAGGAGAATAGACACAAAGTGAAGAACAGGAAAGTGCAATAGTTAGCCTTGGCTTGCAGCAGGCTAATTCAGTAACAATATCAAGTAACTAAAGTAAGCAGAAGAGTTTTTGAGTGTATGAGAGAGTTGTGAACTAATGCGAGTTCGTGTGTGTAGAAGACTCTCTAATGAGAGTAGAAGAGAGCAATATATATAGTAGTTTGAAAGATAGATAAAGGTAAGAGTCAAATTATTTAGTAATTATAGAAGTCGGGAGAGGGAATTCTAAATTGCATATAAGATTGGGTAGAGCAAGATCTTAACCCTTCAGGG
>ML329458.1:17724-127274 GCA_005239505.1 Nicotiana paniculata | reverse complement strand
CTCGTCACTACTTCGTCGAGGTTAGGCTCGGCACTTACTCAGTGCATGGGGTCGGTTGTACTGTTACTACACTCTGCACTCTTTTGTGCAGATCCAGGTATCGACCAGCAGTAGAAAAATTTAGAGCGGCTATTAATTTATTCGGAGACACGAGGTATATCTGTCGGCGTTCTCAGATCCCGAGAGTCTTCTCCTATTTCCATAAACGCTATTTTATTTTATTCAGAACAGTTACATTATTTCTTTCAGCCTAGTATATGTAGTATTCTTTAGTAGTTCGTGAATTGTGACACCAGACCATGGGTAATCTTAGAGTTATTTATATAATTAGTTCGTGGTTCGTTTTTATTCAATTGTTTATTATTTTATCATTGGACATCATTTAAATTAAGTTTACGTTAGATTTATTTATTGATGTTTAAGAAGATAATCAAAGGAAGTTAGCTACTCAATTCTAACATTGGCTTGCCTAGCAAGTGTGGTGTTAGGCACCATCACGATCCCTAAGGTTGGGAATTTGGGTCGCGACATTAAGTAATTAACTAAAAAAATAAAATCTGTTTAAAACAATTAGTTTGAGGTTAATGGACTAAAACAGATTCATTTAACCTAAGTTAAGAGAACTGAGTTGACTAACCTCCATTAAGTTTAATTAAACTGTTGATTAAATGACTTAAACATAGTAAGTAGTATGAAAGCCAACTCTAAGCATTTAATCAACTAACCTTTAATTAATTAACTCAACCTTAGTTAAGAACAACTAGTTGTCACCTAAAGGGCATAACTAGTGTCAGTTAACCATAGTTAAATGGTAACCCAAGTAAGTAACCCTGGTTACCTAATGGTAAATATAGGGGCTTCAAAGGGGGTACATGAGGAAATATATATTAGGAAATTAGATTTTTTAAGGGTAAAAGAGTCATTTTAATGGGTAGGATAGTTTTAGAATAGGGGACAGATGTCCCAAAGATAAGGGTGACAACTGCCCTATGTACTATTTTGGTACTATTTTTCAGTATTGGATAGGGAATATTCAAAGAATATCTCATTCCCAAATATCCTATAAGTAGACCCTCCTTTTAGAGGTGAAAGGAATTTTTTTTTTGGACTGGGGGGTTACATTTTTTTACACTTTTGAGCTGCTGGGATATAGAATCCTTCCCATTTTTCAGAAATACTGTCTCCACTTAAAAGGTTTTGAAAAGAAGAGTACTATTAGAAAAAAATTGATTTCCTTTTGGAAAACAAGTTCATAAGTAGATGGCCTAGTTCAGTTTCTATCTTCTCTTTTCTGAATTTTGGGGTTTTCTGGAAGTTTTCCTTCAAACATTCATACTCAAGATTTCTAGGTGTATTCTTGCTGGACTGTTTGGTTTTCTTTGGGGTTTCTGTTTGTTGTTGCGTATTTCTCTTCCTTCTTGCTGTTATTGTTCTTACTTGACATTTATTTGGTCAAGTANTTTGGTCAAGTCTCTTTGCTGTTTTTCTCTTTAAAGGTATGTATCAGTTCATCTCTTCTTAATGAAATTTTTGGACTAGAATCCTCATTTTCTGCTCACTGTGTAAAACTGGCTGTTCTTGATGAATGAAGTTACTGTTCCTGTTTTGTTAAATGTGACTGTGTAGATGTTTATTCGCATGATAATGATTTTGTGAGTGTGATAGGTAATGTCTTGGTGTTAGTATTTCTCCTGTTGGTGCATGATTGTTTGCTTAAGATTATATGTGATAAGTACTCATGGTCCTATATTAGGAAACAAGTTGCATTAAGGTGTTGAATCGGACTTTCTCTATGGTCAGATTCCATCAATAAGAATGCAGAAATATGCTTTCGATTGAGTCTCTTTGGTCAATAAAGAGATTCAATAAGCAAGTCTCTAGATAGTCTAGGATATTGGCATTAGGGTAGATCAATATGACTTCTTAATAGTCAAATTCACCCCCTTAGCAGTGCACAAACATTAGTATGGTTGGCTGAAGTTTACCCTTTTTTAAAGGGTATAAAATATGTAATTAAGAAGGGCATTAGAATGAGGAATCTGAACCTTTGATTGGTCAGATTCATCCTCTTAAATGCCTAAATGAGCAAGCGTCTATATAGTTTAGAATTATGTTGAATTAGCACTAGGGTATATGAATCTGACTTTCTAATAGTCAAATTCACCTCATTAATAGTGCATAACAGTAGTTTAGCTTTGCTGAAAATTATCCTTCAAAGGATATAAGTGTGTAATGAGATGGAGCTTTAGGAAAGTGAATCTGAAGCAACAAAATAGTCGGATTCACTCCTCAAAATGCCCATAGTAGTCAAAGTATTTGAATAAATGCTTGCTGAAATTTGTTGCATGACATAAAGATGACTGTTAAAGAGTCTAAACAAAGTAATATCACTATGTTTGAATCTAGCCTTTTCTATGGTTAGATTCAGTCCATTAGAAGGCATGAACATATTTTGTTCTCCTATGGCATCATTAAGGTTGAATCTAACTCCCTTTTGTGACTAGATTCATCTCACAAAATGCCCAAAGGTCTGTCGTTAATACTGTCCAAGTACTCAAACTTTGGACTTATAATTAAAATGCAGGTTTAAGTCTTCGAAGGACATGTTTGCTGGCTTGCACAGGAGCAACAACTAGTTTTGTTTTTCCCTTCTTTATTGTTCCTATTAGTAAATCAGTATTACTAAGATTCAGGAGCAATGTAATAGTAATAGCATATCTACAGTCTTCTATGTACATTTCGCCTTTTTTCAGTTGTAAATATGGACTGAACTATATAAATTTATGATCAGTTGTATTCTTCTTAATTCAGAAACGTTTATTACTATAGTAGTTATGGTCCAGACATGCTAAGTTCACCCGAGCTGGGCCAGACTCGTAAACATGGCCCAATTGAGCATGGTAGTGTCTGAATTTCAGGCTAAGCGGCCTGGAATGTTAGACCCATTAATTGTGTTAAACAATCTGTAACCAGTCCTTTTTCTCTTCTGTTGTCAATTAGCATGAGAAGTGTTTTCATTCACGAAATCCGCTGTAAATTTCTCACTACTGAACATAAATGGGTTTTCAAATCGATTATCAAAAGGTAGAATCTGAAATCCGGATCTTTTCTTAAACTGTCCGCTCTTAATAAAAGCAACCATAGCTTAATTCAGTTTTTTTAAGGCTTGTTCTGTCACAAAATTTAAGATAAATTTCCATGTTAGATCCATAAGCTGTGTATAAATACTCTTGTTTAAACGGTAAAGAAATCTTGTATATGTAACCTTATATTCACAATTCAAAATTTGCGTTATTTCTTACCATATAGACGTGAGATGTGTTAGTATGTTTGTTCTTGACTATTTTTCGAATCATGTCAAAATGAATTAATTAGGATGGCCTAAAGTGATACAATTTGGGGCTTAAACGAGGCCATAGCCCAAAACATGTTATCTTTAGGCTATTGAACATCATTTTAGGTAATCCTTAGGTAGAATGAACACCCCTTACTTTGAAACTTGACAAAAATCGAGTATTACCTCAAATTACCTTAACCTACACTCGGGAGTGGCAACTCATGCCCCCGACCCTCACTCCAAACAACTAATAAAACGCATATAGCAACCACGGGTGCATCTCATGTGACGTGATTTCCATGTGTTCAAAAACAACAAGTGTACGCCATCGTAACTTGTCCAAGATAAATCCATAAACATACTAATTGATTTTAAAAGTAAAAATGTTATTTCAAATAGAAAAACTTGAAGAATAATCAAACATCACCTCAAATAGGCACTTTAAAACTGTCATGACCATAGTCTTGACTACGTAATCTACACTCGGGTGCGATAACTCATGTCCCCGTCTTCAACTTCAAATTTTAATAAAAATCACATGTTGTAATTGCGGGTGCATTTCATGTGGCACAGTTATAATGTGTCCAAAAATAAACCAGTGCACGTCATCGTGACTTGTTTCAAGATAAATGCATAAAAGCGGCCAAAAAATGAAAAAAGGATAAAAAACACAATAGGTTTAAAACATATAAAATAATCAGATAATTAAGCCAAATATTAATAGTTAAGCGACCGTGCTAGAACCACGAAACTCGGGAATGCCTAACACCTTCTCCCGGGTTAACAGAATTCCTTACTCGGATTTCTGATCGCAGACAAATTAAAACAGAGTCAAAATTTCCTCGGTTTGGGATTTTTAAATAACACGGTGTCCCGGAGCATCGTTAAAAATCCGGGTGGTGACTCTGAAATAAATAAATAAATCCCAAATCGAATAATGTCACTAAAGTGAAAAAACTCCCTTATTACCCCTTCATTAATTCGGGGGTAGTAAAAAAAGGAGGTGTGAAAACTCGTAGTCGTCGTGGCAAGCAGGCAACGTGGGCCACATATTTTAAATTCTTCAGGTTTCTTGGGTAATTTGTGGGGGTTATTTTGTCCAAGGGTTAGAGTGACGACATCATACGTCATGATGATGCATATTCCCGATGCGTTGCTTCAATTCGTGTGTGAACCTTGATTGGTTCCACTGTTTTGATTTTGGTGCCAATCATGACAAGTCTTTTCGGGTTTAGTGCCATGATTTCTATAAATAAAGGTTCTTGGATCCAAATTTGAAATTTTGTTCTTCTAACTTTTCGAAACACCAGCCTTCTTCTCTGCATCTTCTTTCTCTGAATCTCCTTTCCCTATTTCGTTTACCTACGTCATCCACCAATTTCTCTCTTCTCAACTTGCACCGTACGTTTACAAGATTATCAGAATGCTGACTAAATTTTCCGAGCTGGCCGGGGTCGAACTGACGCTGCGACCTTTGGTACATTTATTCTCCCCTGGCTTCTATAGGGGAACGATGGTGAACCTTCGCCACTATGAAGGTAAATGCTTGGTGGTGAAGATGGATGACAAGGTCAGTCGTCAGTTCTGGATCAACTTCTTCTGCGTCAGAACTGAGGACATTGTGGCTAACGTCAATGGCTTTCCTGAGGCTTGGAACTACCCACATAAGTGCCATGTTTCTGTCTTTATTATCTTTCTTTCTATGAGTTAATTAAAGGATTTTCCCTTTCTTGTAGCCAACAACCAACCTCCTCTTTAAGTCACGCATATTTTTGATTGGGTCGAGCAAGTCCTCCCCAATGTCATAGGAATCCGCGACTGGCGGAGCTTCTTCAAGAAGTTCAAATCGGCTCTTCCTTCGATATATAACTTCTTCTCTTTGGCTGTGGTCGTTTCACTTTCTATTGTATGTCGATTCATTTTACTAACTCCAATGTTTGTCTTTTCCCAGACATGGATTCTTCTCGGGGAGCTGGGCGCTAGTACCCTCTTTTTGGAGGAAGGCTGTTGTGACTTCGGCTTCTGCTCTTTTTATGATTACTACACCTTCCGTACATGCCCCTGCCTTGGCTGCCGCAGTCTAAGAGCCTATCTCCATTTTGTCTGCTGCTTCTGCTCCTCTCTTTTCGCTGGTTGACGAGGACGATGATTTCTTCCCCTGATGGTAGGGGACTAATGCCCCGTAAAAGGAGAGCCGTAGACGCAAGAGGTGAAAGGCCAATAGTTGGTGACTTAGAGGAGGGTGACTTCGTTATTTGAGAGACGTCCATAGTGCATGTTAGAGAGAGCATTGGGATAGAATTCGAGGCCGCATATCCAGAGGAGATGAATTTGGATGCACCAGTGTGTCCTGGGGGGGGGGGGGGGGGGGGGGGGGAGAGGGCGGCGACCATGAACTTTCGAGGCAGGAGGAAGCAATATCTTCTAGGGTTGCAAAATATGTCTCCTCATCTGCGGGTGATAGATGGAAGACCGGTTCTAAGGAGGACGCCGGATCTGATTCGGATATGGATCTGGACGAGTTGAGTATGATTGATAACGGGCTCACTCAGACTGAGGTGAGGCTGGAAGGGGACTCTAGGACAATTACAATCCTAATGGATCGTAATATGCTTGTAAATACTGAGGAGGTAATACCTTCCCTCGGTCCTCTCTATTTTGAGGTCGAGGGCACGATCCTCGAGAAGATAAATGACAGTACCTTGTCGAATAACATTGGTGGTCTCGCTCTCAGGGTAAGTACGACTATCATCCATTCCTTTCCTTATGCCTAAGTTTCATTGCAAGTTCTAACATCTTTTCTTCATTTTGTAGACGTTTATTCTAGATATTGAGAGTGCTCGACAAGAGAAGAGGCGTCAAGAAATTTACGTGAAGCTGAAAGATAAGTATACAACGTGCTTCGGAAAGTACTGGTATCCCCATGGTGGATTTTGCAAGGTGAGGAAATGTGTTGGCTTTGAAGGAGGTTTTAAATAAAAAAGACGAAAAGCTGATGGTGGCTGTAAAGCATTTCAGCATTCTTGAGGAGACGTTAAGGGCCAAGGAGGAGGATCTAGAACTTAGACAAGGCACGGAGGCCCAATGTAGCGACCTTCAAGATCAAGTAGCCCAACTGCAAGGTCAGTTAGACGAGTGCCAGTTTTAGGTGGAGGCTCTAAAGGGTGAAATTGTCGAGAAGCAGGCGGAGCTCGACAAGGACGAGTCTTCTCGATTAGAGGCTAGGAGGAGAGTCAATTTCCTTGAGTTGGAAAACTGAACCCTTTTTTTCGAGCAAGAGAACCATCTATCGACAGCGAGGGCTAAGGAGGATCACCTTTGTTCCCGTGAACTGGGTTCCATTGTCGTAACTAATCTATTTGGGTAGGCCGAACCGAGAGATGATGTTTTTCCAAAAATATTCATTTCTAGTTTATTTTCCTTAGCTCACAATTACAATTCTAGAAGTACAAATCAAATCTCTTTGTAGAAGTGCAAATTTAATTAATCCATTCACTTTCTTCAAATATATACTCCTAGCACCCCTTATAACTCTCTGTGGATTCGACCTCGACTTATAGTTGGGTAATTTATATTGCATATGAGCGTATCATATCTCTTATCAAGGTGTGTTGTGGACATCATCAATTTTTTGGCGCCATTGCGGGAGTTAAAACGGTGTTAGCTATATAGTTGGGTTTATTTTTTAAATATCTTCTTTTCCTTCCATGTTACTAACTTGTTTGAAACAATTTTACGTACAACCATGGTAGTAAACAATGATCTCGAAAATATGCCTTTGGGGGATGTGGACGTCGAGGATGAGAAAGTTGAGAAGGTACCTCTTGAACCTCAAGCCAATTGAAGAGGCCGGTCACCTCATGACAATGCACTCACTCCACCCCCACCTCCACCACGAAACTCCACACCGGGTGTTACCCAATGAAGGATATTCTAGTGCGCTATTCCCTCCCCATATTAGGGAGGGCAACTTCCAAATCACCAATATGATGCTCACTTTTCTTGAGCAACGGGGTTTCTTCACCGGTGCTCCAACTCAAAACACGTATAAATATTTNGGGGGGGGGGGGGGGGGGGGGGGCAACAAACAAATGTCTCCGAGGATGCATTGAGGCTAAGGAGTTTCCCCTTCTCTCTACGGAGGAAAGCTTTAGATTGGTTGAAACGATTAACGAACCATTCCATTTACACTTGGGATGAGTTGGCGGAAAAATTTATTGCCAAGTTCTTCTCTCTCGGGCATATGGCTACACTTCGAGATGAGATTTTTGCATTCAAGAAAGAGCCAAATGAACCACTATACAAAATATGGGAGTGATATAGAACTATGGTCAAGGAATGTCCCAACAATGATATGACAAAAAAACATGATTCAACAAACCTTCTATCATGGGATTAACACAACCAACCAATGTGTAGTGAATCAACTTGCCGGTGGAAACTTTATGACTACGCCTTATACGGAGGCATGTAATATTTTGGATGAAATGGCGAAAATGTTATCGGCTTGGCAATCCTGGGCCAATGTTCCACAAGGTGATCCAAATATGATCCACCTTCACAAATAATTGTACTACCATGAGCAAGCCATTGCCGAATTGACTACTACCATGAATCAACTAGAAAAGGCTCAACTTCATCAAGTGCAAATACTAAGCAAGTCAATGCTATGGAAGGAGTGAACAAGAGAAGGACCAAGGGTCCGCAAGTTCAAACTCGAGTGGAGAACTATGTGCAAGAAGATAATGGCTTTGAGCAAGATGATTCCTATAATGAACAAGAAGATGAAGTGCAATATGTAAACAATTTTCAAGGGCAAAGAAACAAATTCTAAGTCCCAAACCAAAAACAATGGCGAACTCTAGACAATCAAAGCAATTGGAGTGGTGGGAACAATCAAGAGAAATGGCATAACAATAACAATCATGAAAATTAGAGTGGAAATAATCAAGGAAATGGGGGGGGGGGTAACAATTAAGGCGGATAGAACAACAATCAAGGCAACCAGAGATCGGGTTTTCAAAGGCCCCGGATGTACCAACAACTGAGCAACCCGCCTCCTTATCCTTCCCATGGTTCAAGTTCTTCAAACAATGATATGGGGCGTATTGAAAATATGTTCACGCAAATTATGGAAAAGAATGCCGATTTAGATACACAACTTGCTTCACACAACACATCAATCCGTAACTTAGAAGTTCAAATGGGGGAAATCTCTGAAGCTCTAAATTTTTGTCCTAAGGGGCACTACCAAGTAACATGGTAGTAAACCCAAGGGTGAAAACAACATGGGACATGCCATAGCTGTTACCACAAGAAGTGGAAAAGGTGGTAATGCACCCACCTTAAGTCAAAGGCAACTTGTAGATGATGATCAAGTGGTGCAAGAAGAGAAAATTCCGAACAATATGGTGCAACCTAATGATGAAGTTCAGATTGATATTGATGATAGTGTGGAAGAAACTTAAGAGGAAGTTAACTCTTCTATTGAACACATTACTGACATACCGGAGCCGGTGGTGAAAAAGGCTAAAGCACCATTGCCTAAGACTCCACTTCATACCCTCAAGACTTGCCAAGAAAAATGGTGAGAATCAATTCAAGAAGTTCATTCATATGATGAAGAGTCTCTCAATAAATGTGTTATTAGTCGAAGCTTTAGAACAAATGCCCGATTATGCAAAGTTTATGAAGGATCTTGTGACAAAGAAGCGGTCAATGAATTTTGAAACTATCAAAGTCACTCATCAAGTGAGTGCAATTGTGCATTTAATGGCTCCTAAGTTGGAGGATCCCGGTGCTTTCACGATTTCCTATATAATTAGGAGTGCCGAGTTTGCTAAAGCTCTTTGTGATCCTGGGGCAAGTATCAATTTGATGCCCTATTCGATTTTCAAGACTTTGGGAATTGGGAAACCAAGAACCACCTCTATGAGATTGCAAATGGCCGATCGTACTATGAAGAGGCCTTTGTGTGTAATGAAGATGTTTTGGTTCATGTTGATAAATTCATTCTTCCACCGGATTTTGTCATCCTAGATTGTGAGGTTGATTATGAAGTTCCGATTATTCTTGGGTGACCTTTCCTTGCTATGGGGAAGGCTCTTTGTGATATTGAAGCTGGAGAACTTACCTTCCTGGTTGGTGATGAAAAAGTCGTTCCATGTGTGTAAGTCCATGCAACAACCAAATAGCAATGAGGTGTGCTATTTTGTGGACTTGGTGACCAATTATATTATTGATGAAACAAGTTCTACAATCAATGTTGGTGATATGTTGGAGCTGATATTGCTCAACTTTGATGATGACGATATGGATGGCTTCATGGAATGTGTGAACTCTTTGCAAGGAATGGGGTCGTACAATTATGCACCCCGAAAATTATTATTGGATCTTGAAAATAGGAAAACTCCTCCTACAAAGCATTCTATTGAAGAGCCTCCTACCTTGGAGTTGAAGCCATTGCCTCCACATCTTCGGTATGAATTTTTTGTCCCTTATTCTACTTTACCGATTATTTTTTCCTCTTTTTTTGGCTAACGTGTAAGTAGATTCCACTTTGGCGGTGCTACAAAAGAGGAAGAAGGCTATTGGATGGACTTTGGCGGATATTCGAGGGGTAAACCTGATATTTTGCATGCATAAGATCAATTTGGAGGATGGTGTCAAACCATACATTGAACATCAAAGGAGACTCAATGAGTCTATGCAAGAAGTCGTCAAAAAGGAGATTATCAAGTGGTTGGGTATTCGGGCTACAACCAAATTCTTATTGCTCCGGGATATCCAGAGAAAACAACCTTTACATATCCCTATGGTACTTTTGCATTCAATCGGATGCCATTTGGTTTGTGCAATGCACCGGCGACCTTTCAAAGGTGTATGATGGCTATTTTCGCAGATATGGTAGAGGAGTACATTGAGGTTTTCATGGATGACTTCTCGGTGGTTGGAGATTCTTTTGATGACTGTCTTGCAAATTTGGATGAAGTGTTGGCTAGATGTGAATAAACAAATTTGGTGCTCAATTGAGAGAAATGTCATTTTATGGTCGAGGAAGGCATTATCCCTAGCCACAAAATCTCAAAGAATTGAATTGAAGTTGACAGGGTTTTACCAGCATTTCATCGAAGATTTCTCTAAGGTGGTGAACCCGTTGTGCAAGCTTCTTGAGAAGGTGCTAAGTTTAAATTCATTGATGATTGCATGAGAGCTTTTGAATAGTTAAAGTTCAAGATGACAAATTCTCTCATCATCACTGCTCCAAATTGGTGTGTGCCTTTTGAACTCATGTGTGATGCAAGTGACATAGCAATTGGGCTGTTTTGGGGCAACGCATCAACAAGATTTTTCATCCGGTCTACTATGCTGGTAAGACCATGAATAGTGCCCAAGTAAATTATACCGTTATGGAGAAAGAGCTCATTTCCATTGTGTTTGCAATTGAGAAGTTTCGCCCGAAATTGATGGGTGCAAAAGTCATTGTCCACACGGATCATGTGACACTTTGTTATCTTATGTGAAAAAAGGACCCCAAAGCTCGTTAGATGAGATGGGTATTAACGTTGCAAGAATTTTATATTGACATACAAGATAGAAAAGGGAGTGAAAAATAAGTGGCAGGCCACTTGTCTCGTTTGGATGAGGAGGGGAGGCCACATGATGGACTTAAAATCAATGACTCATTCCCCAATGAGAATATCGTGGCAATTTTAATGAAAGAGGTGCCACGGTTCACATATCTAACAAATTTTCTTCTGTGTAGAATCATCCCGTATGAGTTCTCTTCAAACCAAAGAAAGAAGCTCAAAATGGATTGTCAAGATTATTATTGGGATGAACCATACCTCTTCCGGATTTGCACGGATGGTTTGATTAGAAGATGTGTACTGGAAGAAGAGCAAGGTGAAATTCTTGGGGATTGTCATTCTTCACCATATGGTGGTCATCATTATAGAGCGAGAACGACAACCAAAGTGCTTAGTTGTGGTTTCTATTGGCCCACTCTTTACAAGGATACAAGTGAGTTAGTGAGAAGATGTGATGATTGTCAACGGGCCTGGGCAATCTCAAAGAAAAATGAAATACCTCTCACTATCATTTTGGAGATTGATGTTTTTGATGTGTGGAGTATTGACTTCATGAGCCCTTTTGTGAGTTCTTGTGGAAACACCTACATATTGGTCGCGGTGGATTATGTGTCCAAATGGGTTGAGGTTGTTTCTTTACACAACAATGAGGCGAGAAGTGTGGTGAGTTTCTTGAAGAAGAATATTTTCACAAGGTTTGGTACTCTGCGTGCAATTATAAGCGATGGGGGTCACATTTTTGAAACAACGCGTTCGACACTTTACTTGGAAAATATGGTGTTACTCACAAAGTCACGACTCCTTATCACCCACAAGCTAGTGGGAAAGTGGAAGTCTCCAACCGGGTGATAAGGAGTATCTTTTCCAAAACGGTCAATGCTAATTGGACGAATTGTTCAAAGAAGCTTGATGATGAATTATGGGCTTATCGGACGACTTAAAAAACACCTATCAGAATGTCGCCATACCGATTGGTGTTCGAGAAGGCTTGTCATCTTCCGGTGGAACTAAAGCACCTAAAGAAGTTGAATCTTTATTGGGATGTAGCCGCTAACTTAAGGGTTGTACATTTGAATGAATTGGATGAGTTCCGGTGCCATGCTTGTGCAAGTTCGTCCTTCTACAAAGAAAAGATGAAATATCTATATGAAAAATACATTTGAAATGAATTAGTTCAAGGTGGGTGATCTTGTATTATTGTTCAATTCAAGGTTGAGGATGTTTCCTGGTAAGATAAAATCTAAATGGAGTGGTCATTTTGAAATTGGGGGTGTGACACCTTTTGGTGCGTTAGACTTGAAGAACAAAACAATGAAGTATTCCGAGTCAATGGTCACCGAGTGAAGCACTACTTGGGAAAAGTTGTAGATAGTCACGTCGTGGCGGTCATTCATTTCACTTTAGGATATCTGTGTCGTTCCACGATGTTAAATCAAACGCTTCTTGGGAGGAAACCCATGCTTATTTTCCTTTTTCTTTTGTATTTAGGTGTTACTTTTGTTCTAACTTGATTTGAAGTGTGCTATAGGGGTGAGTGTGACTTAAAGGAATTAAGGAAAAATTATGGCTAAGTGTTCTAAGGAATGCATACCGCATTTTAATTGGGACCACACATTTGTTGGTGCTATAGCAAAAGAGCATTGCGGACGCACATTTAGCTTGCGCACCGCACAATCGAGATGATGAAAATACCAACTCTCTAAAGTTTTAGCCTGTTAGTGCGGAGGTCGATCTGCGATAGCACATGAAAATATGCGGACCGCAGATGAAACGCTGAGATGAGGTCCCCAGGTAACAGAGTGCGGACCACACATGAAAATGTGTGGCCGCACTCGTCCTTCTTACCCTTACCAAACAATTGGTATAAATAGAGAAACAGGGCAATTTTTACGCTTTTCACTCTCTGAATAAAAAATTATACTGTGTTGAATTTTCTTGGAAATTTCATCCGCCCACATACAGAGCTACTTTGATTTTCACTCATTAAACTCATTTCATATGGTGTTCTTCAATTTCACATTACTTTTTGTTTTAGTTTAATTTGTAATTTTTTAGTTTTTTAGGTCATTTGTCATTAGGGTTCAATTGCTTGTCCATGTGCGGTAAATCTGAACTGGATTAACTTAACACATGATCTATGGGGACTGGGTTAGTATAATTAATTGTTTTTACAAGGTTGCTATGTTTAATTGTGCATGGAATTGAAAAACCCAGATAGAAAAGTTTGATCTGTACGTAAATTTTAAAATCTGCGGCCACACTTTAATTTGTGCGGTCCGCAAATGTTGAATTTAGGTCAACTTAGTGAAGAAGGGATCTGCGACCGCAAGTTAAAATGTGTCGATCGCAGAATTCCCATCGCAGTCGCAAAACAACACATTTACTGTCATCTGAGAGTCCTTACTTTGAGGTTCTAATGTGCGGCTGCAAGTTTAATTGTGCGGACCGCAGAAATCTTGTTGCGGCCGCACATTAGCAAATTATCTGTCATCAAAGAGTTGGCATTTTTGGGTTTCAGAGGTGAGGCCGCAAGTCAAATTATGCGGACCGCACTTCACTTCTACGACCGCACAACAATATTGTGCGGCCCGCAAGTCCCTATCATCGGCCGCAAATGAAATTGTGCGGATCGCATATCACTTTCCCTGCAAGCATGATCCAAATATACCTCACTGTGTCCTCTGGTTTATCCTTTACTTGCATGTCTCCTATGTATGTTTGAACATTTAATTGCAACTAAAAATCGCCTTTGCTTGATACAGATAATGGTTCAATCTAGAGGACGAGACGACATTTCAAAAGGGAGAGTTGAACCTTCTCAGGGCCGAGCAAAAGTTCCTTGCCCCTTGGAAGAAAAATACAATAAAAAAGAAAGCACCAGCAGTCAGAGTGAGAGGTGCAGACCTCTTTGAGACCAGCTGATATGTCCCGTCTAGGGAAGTGTCAAAGGGAAACTCAGCCTCATTTCAGGAGCAGCCGACCATACAGTCGAGGCTGTAAGGGAGATACCTGCTCATGGACAAGTCGTCCTCATCTATCACTTCCGAGGGATCGGAGAGTGCTAGTCAGGCTTCTGAGCCATCGGCTACACTAGTTCCTGAGGCACAAGTTTCTGTACCAGTTCATGATATCCTCGATGATGGCAGATGGGGAGATGCTATAGTTGCCGACCTTGAAAGATCAAAGAATAAAGAGGTTTGAGAGGACCGCTTTGTCATCCCGGCCACCTTCACCAGCTTCCGTATGTGATAGCCAGTGAGGTCGCTAACTCTTGAGCGACAATTTCTGTTGAAGGATTTGGATAGGTACAATCCAACCATTTAGTGACAAATCAAGGCACACAAAGGGTGGAAGTGGTTCACTCAGAGTATAGTGGATGCCAAAGAATACCTTGTCTGTGAATTATATGCCAATGTGTCTCAAAAAAGGGGATAAAGGTGACCAAAGTACGTAACGTCAAGGTGAGGTTTGATCAGCATACACTCAACACGTACTTGGGCTTCGAGGATGTTGAGCTGAAGTAGTATTTGGAGAATTGCGCACCGGGAGACGAAGTACGACCTTGGTTAGCATAGATTCTATCTCCATCAGGGCTACCACCACCATAGATTTCCGTCGAATCTGGAAAAGTATTCTCTAAGGGTAATGTAATTGAGTGAAATTCATTTTGTATCGTACAAGAAAGGACCTATTCAGCGGAAGACTCTGAGTTCTGAAGCAAAATGGTGGCAGACATTCGTGTGCAGTAGGTCGGATCCGTGACAGAACGAAACTCACCTTCCTATTCCTCGAGCAGTTCTTGTGGCATCTATTATGGTCGGATACCCAATCAATGTGGGTTATGTGATGTCGACCAACATCTCAGTGATCGCACGGCAGGATGAATCGCTCTACCCCTATCCCAACACTATTACAAAATATCTCACCGATGCAAAGGTAGAGTCGAGGGATTTTGACACAAAGGTGAAGCCAAAGAATCTTTTTACTTGGTACTCACTGATGGATGCGAGCAACCCGAAGAAGAAAGTTCATCCTCCTACCACCACAAGTTAGTCTATGAGCCAGCAGTGGTATTTCCCAAGGCTATTGATGTTCCATAAACTTCGGCTGAGCCTTCCTCCAGTGCCGTCGCGATGCCTCCACCATCATCCACAGCCCCTACTACAACTCATGCCACATCTCCCACCACAGCTCTGAGGCTAGTGCCCCTGCCCACTGACCCTTTTTCTGTGTTGCCAGTCTCCCAGACATTGGAAAGTCTCAACAACTGGATGCAGATAGCTACTGCAAATCTATCTTGACTTGTCCAGTACTGTTGCAGCGCAACCCACTTCTCATGCACCTGAGGCTCCCTCGATGATTGATGAGACACTAAAGAAGATTTTGGAAAACCAGAAGAAAATTATGATCACCTTAGTACAACATGTGTCGGTGATTGAAGAGTTGGTAAAGGAATTCAAGAAGATGAAGAAGTCCTAAGCCAGCAAAAAGTCAGTGGATAAGCTACGGAGAGAGGTGAACAGAATTGCTACAGCCGAATACCTTCCCTTTGAAATGTTGCTTGACCCGCACCAGTATGCACCATATCCTTCATCCCCATACGCACCGGTAGCACCAGCTGGCCAGTCTGAAGAGCCAGACCTTGCTGGAGACACCGCTGAGGCAGTGCGTCAGATGTTCGCCAACCCAGCCATACCTAGAGTTGAGGATGATGAGATTCAGTTGGCTGATTCGGAGGACGAAGACTTTGTTGTGGACACAGAGATGTCCAAGGAGCCATAGGGAGTTTTATTCACCCTTTCCTCTTTTACTCATATTTTTCTAAGCATTAGGGACAATGCTTACTTTTATTCGGAGGGGGGGGGGGTGTGGAGTTTATTTGACACATTTGGTACACGTTGATACATTTGGTTTGATGATACTTTTTATTTTTCTAATTTGTGTTTAACTATCTTCTCTCCCTCTTACTATGTATATTCATTCTATCTTTAGTAGTTTTGCTCATTATCTTATTTATCTTTGTTTTTGCTTATTAGCTTATTTATATTTTTCGTATTAGTTCTTGTTTTGTTAAGTAACTTTGTTTTATGTTTTAGTAGATAATAAACCATTGGTTTTCTTAACTCCATGATTCTTTCCAAAGGTAGTTGTTGTATGAACCAGGTGACTCGTCCCAACGATGGATGGCGTGACAACCTTCTTAAGGGAATGAGTTCATTTTGTGTTTAGGTAATAATAGTAGTAGTAATGAATAAAAAGACCTAATTAAGTCATACTCAAAAAGTCAACCATGCTTCATTTGGAACCAATACACTTAACTATGTGCTTATGGTTAGAGACAAGGTTTTAAAAAAAAATAGCTATAGATAGTGACTTTGTGACTCTTGAGTTGACTTTGGTAATTATCGAGTGGTTAAATTGGACCATAGGTGATTTTTAAACTTGAATGTGGTCATTGTAGGCTCTTGACTCTATCCTAATTTACAATCTAGTTGCGTGAGGGGTGAGATAGATTTTTGCTAGTCCAAGTATCCGCGCGAAAGGTCTAGAACTTGCCCCGAAAAAAAAATGATCTCTATGAAAGAGAAGGCAAGAAAATAAAAGAACAAAAATAAAAATATAAAACATGAATAAGTGGAAGGGTTGAATTGATTCAAAAAGAGTTATTGTTGCCAAGCATTGAGAAATCAAAAAAGGAGAAAAAGAATGAAGTGATCAAGAAAGAGTGATGTTAAGTCTCTCTAGTCCCCAATAAAAAGAAAGTGCCTCTAAGAATTGGCAATTGTGAGCAGAGAAATGAAAGATGGATTGCTTAAGGAAAGGTGTAACCACTTACCCATACGGTATCCTACCCTAACCCAAAAACCTTCATTACATACCGAAAGAAGTCCTACTTGATTTCAAACCGAGTGAGCTGACATTAATGGCGATCTACATGAGGGGCAAGCCTATGGTACTTCAAGTCGTACTTGAGACATTCTCGTGTGATAGATGAGTGAGCCTCTTATGAATCTTCAGATTGAGTGCTAATTTCTTAAGTGAGCTTGGCAACTATAAAGTAGAGGAGGAAGAGTTTGGAGTCCACCATGGCGTACATGATAGAACAAGAGTCATTGATGAGTAAAGTCAATTCTTGAAGCTCAAATGTCACATTAGAACAATATGTGCATGAATATTTGACTTGTCTTCATGAGTAGTCTGGGTAATTGTTGGTCCCAACTGATGTGTGAATTGCTCACCTTTGATTCGCTGAAATGACCCTTAACTTTAGGAGGTGGGAACTAATTTATTGCTTGAGGAAAAGCAAAGACTTAAGTTGGGGGAGTTGATAAGTTAGGATTTTTACTGCTTATTAACACCTTTTTGTTTTTGTTTTAGTACAAAGTATTACTAATAAATTTGTGAAAATTGCAGGAATGATGGAAGTTTGGTCTACCATGATGAAATTCGACTAAAAAAGGAGTGTACCGAAGCACAAGGCATTAAAGGGCACAGAGGCAAAGAAGTCCGCAGAAGGATTTCTACGGCCACAAAACAAATTGCGGACCGTAGAATTCCATCTGCGACAACAACCCAAGCTAAAGAGCCCATCATGATTTTGACAACTGTGCGGACCGCACATGAATTTTGGGGCCGCATAACTAGTCTATACTGACAAATAGTTCCAAGTTTAGAGAGTGTGCATAAGACCATGTCTTGACGTCTTTCTAAAGTGAGGATCGCACAAGAATTGTGCGGCCGCAGAAGTTGCGTCGCAGTTGCAATCCAGAAACGTGCAGCTGTAGAATCCTATCTCCTGCCAACTGAAGAAATTTGCGGTCCACACATGGAATTATGCGGCCGTAGAAACTTCCGAGGGGAATTTTTGTTATCGAATTCTAGCCCATTATAAATAGACAAGTTTCACAATTTTAGGTCAAGTTTGAAGTAAACAGTTGTTGTAGCCGTTACCTTTTGACTTTTAGGAAGTTATTTTTATTATTTTAGTGTTTAAGCATTATAATTCATCAATTTAATCTTTGATTATGGGTTTTAATTGCATTTCTTCTTTATTTTCCTCAATTACCACTATGAGTAGCTAGATTTTACTAGGGTTGTGACCCAACCCTAGTGTGTAAACCTTATGGGTATTTAATTTAATGCTTGTTTATGATTAGATGTTGATTATTTAGCCTAGTTCATGCTTCAATTTTAGAATTCATTGTTGCAAACATTGATTCATGCGTTTTTGACTTAGTCTCTACTTGAGAAAGATGGACCTAGTCTAGGATAACTTGGCTAACGAGGAATTGGGTTAATTGAGAGTTTGATTAGCCTAATTAAAGGGATCAAACTAGAGATAGTAAGAACACGACTTGAGCTCATATCAACTATTTTTTTTATACCCATTTGGGCTTGAGAAAGCCAATTGGACAAAATCACTCTTTGACAAAGAGGTATTGAGTGGGTAATGTAGAGTTGAGAGCTATAACACACCCCAATCAGCAAAACAAGTATTAACGTCTCTATCCCATTAGGCGAACATCTAGGTTATGGTCACTTACCTAGGCTTTTAAACTATTTGGAAAAATGCCAAAAGTATTCTTTTCTATTTTATTTTATTTTCCTTAGCTGACAATTGTTACAGTACTAGAAGAAGTAGAAATCAAACTCTTTGTGGAAGTGCAAATTTAGTTAATCCATTCGCTTTCTTCAAATATATACTCCTAACACCCCTTATAACTCTATATGGATTTGACCCCGACTCATAGTTGGATAATTTATATTGCATACAACCGTATCATATCTCTTATCGAGGTCTGTTGTGGACGTCATCACCACCGTGTGTTGTCTTGTATAAGTCATTACGAAAGAGGTTGTATCTGGTTGGCTGCATTCTTAAATTTTTAGCTTCCTTTTTGTCGTTTGGGAGTGTGTCGTTCTGCAAGTAGGTGATAATACAACTGTGCCAATCCAAAATTAGACTTACAGATATTACCTCAATTTTTTCCAACAACGAGTTGGGGAGGTAGACTACACTTTTATACTCGGTCGTGATGCTTTTGGTGGTTGCGGCCAACATGGCGAGTCTGTCCGCTTCGACATTATGGGCACACAGGATCTGGTCGAGATGGCATTCATCGAACTTGGGCAGCAGCTTACAGATCTCGGTTTGATATTTTTGCAACCTTTGCTCTTTGATTATGAAAGTCCCTATGACTTGGTTGACTACGAGCTGCGAATCACATCGGAGTTTCAACCGCTTCGCCCTATATTTGATAGCTAGTCTCAATCCTGCAATTACGGCCTCATACTCGATCTTGTTGTTAGTCATATCTGGGCATCTTATGGACTGGCTAATTACTTCGCTAGTAGGGACCTCGAGTACGAGTCCCAATCCAGATCCAAAAGCATTGGATGCGTCATCGATGTATAGGACCCAGAGGTCTTGTATTTGGAGAGACGTTTGGACGGCTTTGTTCTCAACCTCATGCATTTTCTTTTTGCTGAAACCTACAATCAAGTAGGTAAGCACTTGTGGCTTTATTATTATTCACGGCTAATATGTGATATCGTGCTCGCTTAGCTCAATGATCCACTTGGCCAGCCTCCCCGACAATTCGGGTCTAGGAAAAATGCTTCTTAGAGGAAAGGTGGTAACAATCAAGATAGGGTGGCACTAGAAATAGGGTATAAGCTTTCGCGAAGTTACGACCAGTTCCAGAGCCAGTTTCTCGAGGTGTGGGTACCTGGTCTCAGCGTCGACGAGTGTTTTGCTAATGTAATAAATGGGAGATTGCGTACCTTTACTTTATCAGATTAGGACTGCACTTACTTCCACTTCGGAGATGACGAGGAGATGTTCCCCTTGTTCGGGCTTCGAGAGCATAGGCGGTGACGATAGATATGCCTTCAGTTCTTGTAGAGCTTGTATGTAATCGGGTGTCAACTTGAGGCTGTTATCCTTTTTTAGCATGCCGAAAAACCTGTGACATATATTGGAGGATCGCGAGATAAATCTTGATAGGGCGGTGATTCGACCAGTCAACATTTAGACTTTCTCCTTAGTAGTCAATTTCTCAGATATCCCTTCAATCGCCTTAATTTGGTTGGGGTTGACTTAGATCCCTCATTGTGACACTAAGAAACCCAAAAACTTCCCTAGGCTATGCCAAACACGCATTTTTCTAGGTTTAGTTTCATCCTGTACCGTCTTAGTATGTCGAAAACTTCCTTCTAATGGTCGATATGGTCCTACGCCCTCACAGATTTGACTAGTATGTCATCGATATATACCTCCATGGTCTTGCCAAGTTGGTCTTTGAACATTCTTGTGACCAATCTTTGATAGGTGGCTCCTCCGTTCTTCAACCCAAACGACATGACCCTATAACAATATCTTCCTCGGTGAGTGATGAACGTGGTTTTCTCCTGGTCCTCCTCTTCCATAGGTGTAATGACCCGACCGGTCATTTTGAGATTTAGTGTTCCAATCGGTGGTTTGAGACTTTGACTAGCTTCATATAATGTATTATGACTTGCTTGTATGGTTGGTTTCTGATAAGTTGGTATTTTACCAACTTATCTTGTCTTTAAACCTATACTTTTGCTATGTTTAAGTGATAAAATCATGTGTTTAATGTCATTTAGTTCTATTTTACAGGATGTGTGTGATTTAGAAGTAATGGTGAATAAACCAAGTGAAAACAAGTCAAAAAGAAGCAAAAAAGAGGAAAATCTGGGCAATGCCCTCAATGGTCGCATTTGCAACAAAATCGTGGGAAATGCGAATCCAACAGGGATGGTAATTCCAAGAAATTCATGGGAATAGCGAAGGAAGGCAAAATCAGGCAGTGTTCGCAAATGCAAAGAACACTTCGCAAATGCGAAGTCAACCAGGACAGTCAAACTTCGCAAATGCGAAGGTTTCATCGCAAATGCGAATATGAGCAGTATAGGCAAGGTTGGGAATTGCGAACTTGTGTTCGCAAATGCGAACATCGAGCTTCAGGCCTGGGCATTTGTGGAATTTCATATTTTTAACCCCCAAACCTATTTTTTATACACGACCAAGTAGATATTTTGAAAATATTTTGGCTTAGGTTAAACATATCTTTTGGCTTTGTAAATATAATTTTGTGGAGATTAGAACAAGTCTTGAAGCTAGGGTTTGCACACATACTTGGGATTTGAAGATTTCACTCTTGTGGTTAAGGTTTTCTTACCCATTTATGTTTGTTTCTTCAGTTCCTTGCTTTGCAATGTATATTTAAGTGTATAGTATTTATTTCCAACACTTGAATCTTGTTTATGGAAATTTATATATTTAAAGTGTGAATTAAATACTTTGTTGTGCTTATGTATTGAATGATTTTATTATATTTATGAAGTGAGTTATTGTTTCTTTAATTATTCTTGTTCTTTAATGTTTCCAAAGTATTATCTAACCCTAGGACACACCCATTAACTCCGAATTAATTTTGGAAAAGATAATTTGGGGTTGGGAAAGATTAATTAACAAGAACTTGAGGCTTTAACCCTCATTTTATAGATTCTACCTAGGGATAGGATTGAACTACTTGTAGCCATATCCTGGTGTGCTTAATCTCTTAGTTGGGTTAAGAATAATTCAATTAGGAAGTCTTGTTAGTCTTCGGAAGAAGCTAAGTAAGAATTATTATCCGTGGCTAATTAACATAAACNTCTTAATTGGGTTAGGAATAATTCAATTAGGAAGTCTTGTTAGTCTTCGGAAGAAGCTAAGTAAGAATTATTATCCGTGGCTAATTAACATAAACTCGCTCATATTTGTAAAATCATGCAATACATTGGATCGTTACTTGAGTGTAATTCCCGATGCATTCATACTTGTAGCCATTGAATATTTTACTTGTTTTCTATGTTAGTTTACATTTTCGCATTTAGTTATAAACAACTTTCAAAACCAAAACCTTATTTGTTTGGCATTGTGCGATAAGTGATAATTCTCTTGTATTCTTAATCGCCTCCATATTGTTTTCTGTGGGATTCGAACCCAACCTTGTTGGGTTACTATATTTGACATCGATCGCTTACACTATTTTAAGGTGTAATTTGAGCGTACCAGTTTCAGTTTTCGAGCAGTTCCATTCTTGTTTTAGAAGCTTTAAGTTGCAGGAGTTGACCATGGTTTGACTTTTGGGTAAACGGATTCGGAATCGGGTTTTATTTATTCCAATAAGTTTGTGTGATGATTTTGGACATGTCCACAGAGTCTGATTAAATTTCGATGAGTTTTGGATAAGTTTGGGTTGTATGGTGATTGTTTTCGATTTCGACATCGATTTGAGTATAAAGGTTACCATATCGAGCAAATGGCCTTTGATTTGTGTTTTAATTAAATCATTATATCAGTATCGTAATTTTGGAACTATAGCAACTGAAATCATCAAGTTTCGGCATCATATGAGGAATTTATGGCCATTTTACTAAGAATTGGGTTGTCAGATTTTTCAGATTAATTACGAAATTGCCACCAAATTCGTATTTAAAAATCTGCACTATTTTTAAATATTGAAACCAACATATCACCTTCAATATAAGGTCAAATGGATTATTCAAAAGCTTAACTTGACTAGAATTTCACAAGGAATCCACTAGATGCATCAAAAGTGTGTTTCGGAATTGTTTGGCACCAGAAACGGGGCATAATAGTTGGGCTTTTTTGGCTATTAATGTTGTTGGAGTTTTTCTCATTCTTGAAAGTTTGGGTTTGGGAGAGTTCAAGGATGTTCTTCAAGGTTCTTCTATTGGGTAAGGTCTAAACCAAAACCTAAGTATTTTTCTTTGATTCATTCCCTTGGTTTAAGCTTTAATCCATGATTTTAATTGAAACCTCACTTAATTCTTTAAATCAAGACCTAGGGTTACGTTCTAAATTTTAAAAATTGAAAATGAGTAGCCGGTGTTTATTTCCTGGTTCCTTTTGGAGACTTTTTCTCCTATATCAAGAGAACAACATACTCGAATTTGGCGAGTTTTGGAGGAGTATTTCGGGAGATATGGGACTCAACTAGTGTGGGTTGGACTCTTGGGTTATAAACACCCAAGAGCAATGTTTTGGCGAATTGGTTTAGCTATCGGACTTCGATTGAGTCGATTTTCATTCGTGTGAGATTGTATTAGTTCATGCTTCACTCAGGTAAGCTTGGATTCAGAATCCAAGGCGAGCCCGAAATTGATTTTTGTTGACATTTTGGGAAATATATAAAGATCATAGCTTTATTATTTTAATTGGTTTCTCTTGCATTATTTGATGTTATTCAGTCATTTTTTGTTAGATTTGAGCCGTGTGGAGGCGAATTTGAGGGGGAAAGCTATTTCGGAGGGTTGAGTTGGCCTAGTTGAGGCAAAGTATCTTGTCTAACTTTGTGTGAGGGAAACTACCCAGTAGGATTTGAGTTAATTATGCTATTTATGTTATGTGAAAGTCATGTATGCAAGTTGGCGAGTGGGTACACGGGTACACGGGCTATGCAAGTTGGCGAGTTGTCATAAAATGTTATATCTCTCATTGTTAATCTACTCTTACATGCTCTATTTGATGTTGTTAGCACTTGTTCTACCTCTTACTTATTATTTTTCCCTCATATACTTTATTTGAAGTTATTGTCTTCCTTATTGTCTTGCTACCTATTAATTGTTGAATCACTTTTAATTGAAGTTGTTATTTCGTGTTCATCTGGTTGAGTTATTGGTATTGAAGTTGTAATAGCAGTTATCACATTGAGGCGAAGTTGTTAATTGTTGATATACCTTTATTTCTTGAGCATTCCCATTCATTTTGTTATTGTTCAAATTCTTGGTTGATTCATGGGCTATTTGTTGTGGAGATATTGAATTGTTCGTCCCTTCCATGACTCCAAGCTAATTTTCTACCTTCCCTAACTGTTTTACTTGCACACCTTAAATGTCACGTGATTTATTTGTCTTGTCATTTTTTTGTAATATTTGTTGTATTCCTCTGATTATTATGCGGTTCCTTTATTGCCTTGCATGCATACTTGTTGATGATGCTATGGATTATATATGTGATACTTGATATTGATAAATGATGCTATGGTGAAATAAGGAAGGATTGTGTGTGTACCGTGGGATCGAGTTGCGCGCCGCAACAGATTGTGTGTTGTACTTGTTTTGTTGTTCTGTTAATGTTCAACATTTTTATATGAAATTACGAGGTTTGTTTATTTTGGGCTTTCTGATAGTGTGGTTGAGTTCTTTTTCAAGAATCTACTATTTTACTTTCATTTCCTGTTTTCTTCCCCTGTTATTATTATTTAGTTGCGTGGAGTCACTATATCATATTCTATTGAGTTGATGGTAGTATAATGGTTTAAATAAAAGAATTCATAGCATGCTTTGTTCTATGTGCCTCTTAAGATAGAACTCGTTATCTCACTCGATGCCTTATTATTCTAAATGGTTATCACACTTTCACTATAATCGGATTCTCATATTATACTCATCACCCTGTTAGATGTTTACTTTACTTAAAATTGTTATCATGTGTTTTCTTAAACAAATTCTATATTTAATTCATAATTTAACTTATGTTTTATTTTGTTTAAAAATGATACTTTTACTCAATTTTATTGATTTCTAAATTAAACCCATCTTATACTGTCACGATCCAAATTTTCCCTCTGTTGGGTATCGTGATGACACCTAGTCTTAAGGACTAGGTAAGCCTAATATTCATGGAATAACAACAATAATAATAAAATCTAATATTTTTCTAAAATAAATAATTCTTTATACATTGCATATTCCCAAAATCCGGTAGTACAAGTCATAAGCTTTATAGATTTTACTACAACTTCTAATTACAACTGCTTAGAAGTAAGCAAAAATAGTGTAAATGCAAAATAGGAAGGTGACTCCGAAGCCTGCGAACGCGACGACAGGTTTACCTTGAGTCTCCTCGACAAGAGGCCGCACAACTACTAACGATTAATACCTGGATCTGCACAAAAATATGCAGAAGAGTAGTATGAGCACACCACAACGGTGCCCAGTAAGTATCAAGACTAACCTCGGTGAAGTAATGACGAGGACTGTTCAAGCCACCCACTGGTCTAATAAACTGGTCAAGTATCAATATATGAATAAAGGGAAAAACGATGTACACATAAAGGCTACGCAATATAGCTAACAAAACAATAAACTCGATAAAGAAGGAAAACAATAAGTATCAGCGAAAATCATGAAAACAACACAGAGATTGAATAGAACACAAACAAATCTGGAATGTAAATATACAACATGGACATGTAATGACTCAACAGATTCAGCCACTTCTACATCAAATTCGTAGTCATCTCCACGAGGTTCCGAACCTCGGACAAATCACCATTTACGGGTCCCAATATTCGAACCCTAACACTTGGCATCTTGCGCCCTCATTCGAGTACTAACTGCACGGATAGCTCACGTTCCAATTGGGTTATTTCCACCCATACGGTAAGTACAACAAGAGTATCTACACTTGACAACATCAAAGAGCCCTAAATCCATTAATAGTACTTAACAACGTGTATGATTGTGCAGGTGTCCTAACATGATTCAACAACCAATAAGCATAATGAAAGAAAAGGGCAACACGTACATTGTCATCTCACATATTTCCACACGAATAACTCACACCGTAAGTGTTCCAGTACACAATATTAACAACAAGGAATGCCCCCAGACAACACAAGTATCACAAACAATCCCTGATATAGCCCACCTTGTCTCGCCACGTGTGCAATAGTAAAGTATATGCCCGCCTTGTTTCGCCACACGTGGATAAACATGTTCCCACCTTGTCTCGCCACATGTGAAATAGTAAAGTATATGCCCGTCTTGTTTCGCACACGTGCATAAACATGTTCCCACCTTGTCTCGCCACATGTGCAATATCAATATAAACCTGGCATGACAGAAACCTCGTGCAAACCCCCATATCAACAACCGCACGGCAGAAACCTCGTGCATCATAATAACCACAACAGCACGACAGAAACCTCGTGTGTCGCCACAACAAGTACAACAACAACAATGGCAACAGTTCAAGATACAATAAATCCATCAACTCAAGAACCTTCGATCACAAGATAGGCAAAACTAGTTCACGAGAAATAAACATAATAAGGAAAGCTAGGAATATTAAGAACCTCTCAACAAGGAAGGAAAATATCATGTAATAGTCGCACCTAAATGCACGGGTTAACAATAAGAAGTCAACACGAATCCGATAACTCTATTTACGGGCAAGTCAACTAAGGTATAGTCTATCCAAACTTCCTTTAAGGTCGGCACTTTCAAGGGTATTCAACAATTTCTTTTAAGGACAAGCAACGTGAAAATAATCATAACCTCAGTTAAGACCAAACCACTATAGAATGAGATGAAGATAATTACAATTAGAGATAGGCAGTTAAGAAGACATAGCATGACAGTAAAAAGGAAATAAAATCTTCAGATAAGTCAATTAGGAGTCAATATGCAATAAGAGTAAATCCAAAAGTAAGAAATTCTACATTTAAGGAATAAAGATGAAACTAGAAATTAGGAAATTCAATCATGCCAAGGACAATTCATACTCAGCGAATATAAGGACCTAAGATTTCCTAAAGAGTCAACTTTCCACAAATAAGTTCGAGCACACACTCGTCACCTTGCGTACACGGACTACAATCAACATAGAAGAGTCAAATCCTAAGGGGTAATTCCCCCACACAAGGTTAGGTAAGATACTTACCTCGAAGACAATAACCTGGTACTCTAAAATGGACTTCTCGGGAGAAAAGGCCTTCGGACGGCTCAAAACCAACTAGAACATCTTCAAAAACACACATAAACTTATGAGGAACTATTTCGGATAATAAAGCTTCAATCTTTAACAAATTCTAAAAATCGGTCCAAAAGTCGACTCTTGGGCCCGCACCTCGGAACCCGACAAATTTTAATAAATCTGATTACGCATCCCAATACGAGTTCAACCATACAAAATTTATCAAATTCCGATACCAATTGGTCCCTCAAATCATGATTTTTCATTTAGAAATTTTCTTCAAAAACCAACATTTTCCTCAACTCAAAATACAAATTAAATGATGAAAATAAACATAAAATCATGGAATATATTTAATTCTAGTCGAAGAACACTTACCCAATCGAATTTCGTGAAAAACACATCAAATATCGCCAAGAACCGAGCTCTAGAAGTCAAAATGTGATAAAAATGGCCTAACCTCGATTTTGGAATATAATCTGTCTGCCCAGATTTTTAAGCATTGCGATCGCGAGAGTTTAAGTGCGATCGTGTAGAGGAAAATAATTACTAGCCTAAAATGTGCTATGCGATCGCGTAAGGACTGATGCGATTGCATAGAAGAAAACTATTTACTGACCAAAAAATGTGCTATGCGCTTGCTTGTGAAATGATGCGATCAAATAGCAGGAAAATGTTTACTGACCAAAAATGTGCTATGCGATCGCGTGTGGAGTGATGCGATCGCATATAAGGAAAATGTTTGCTGACCAAAAGGTGCTACGCAATCGCGAAGAGTAAAAAAATTGGGCGGGTCACAGAACACTATGCGATCGCATCTATTCATCTACGATCGCATAGAAGAAAAACCAGAAGACAGAATCAACAGTGAATAATAGAAGAAAATTGACCCGAAGCCCATCCGAAACACACCCGAGGCCCCTGGAACCCCGTCTAATCACACAAACAAGTCATATAACCTAACACGGACTCGCTCGAGGTCTCACATCACATAAAACAACGCCGAAATGACGAATCAAACCAAAAATCAAACTTATAAATTTTCAAAACTTTAAATATCAAAACTCGTGCCGAAACCTATCAATTCAACCCGGAATGACGCCATATTTTTTAGACAAGTCATAAATGACACAACGGACCTACAACCACTCTCGAATTCCATTCCGAGCCCGATATCAAAATTTCATCTATCAGCCAAAATCGCCGAAATTCTAAATTTTGCCGAATTACCTCAAATTACTCTACCGACCTCCAAAACCAATCTCGAACGCACGCCTAAGTCCAAAATCATCATACCAAGTTGTTGGAATCACCCAAAGCTCATTTCAAGGTCGTTTACTCAAAAGTCAAACCTCCGGTCAACTTCCATCACTTAAGCTTCAAAAATTGAAATTTTCCTTCCAGTTCTACTCAGGATTATCCGGTAACTGAATTCAACCACGCACGCAGGTCAATATACACAATGCAAAGTTGTTCAAGACCTTATGCCACCTAACGGAGCTTAAATTATCAAAACGACCGATAAGGTCATTACATTCTCCCCCTCTTAAACAAACGTTCGTCCTCGAACGTACCAAGATTCACCTCGAACTCATCCAATCACTGATTGCACACTTCCAACACACGCCCACGGGTGATCCCATCTCACCCCAACTTACATAAGCCTGATGATACCATCACAACTGCAATTTAGCCTTTCTATCACCACTGATAAGCCGCATACCTCAATTTCTCACCTTCTACTCATTTGCAACTGACCCGATTCTAAATACATATCCAGAATTAGCCTCAACCAGCTGCATCAACTCATAACTATACCCACAAGGTACGACCACACAACATTACGCACCACACATAGGCCCTTAATAACACTTCCGATCACAATAGCTGCCCGAAATCAACTCAACACCGATAATTAGCCTCATATCCGATAGAACCCTATTCCAAACCTCCATCACACTAATAATAATTCAAGAAACACGAAGACCTCACAAATTTGACACCCGAATCACCAAGCCACAACTAACACCACCGGGCACATACCCCGCAAGATAAAACTCAAGGAGCGCAGAACGAAAATGACTGAATACGAAAAGAGAACACATAAGGAAACTATCAAACAAGCCCGACAAGCACAATTCTCTATCAATACTAACCTACAAAACAATATAACAAGGAAAGAATCAAAGCATATAAACGAATCACAAGGACCCCGTCCTGATATAACTTCTATCACAGTACACAGCCCGGTTCAAGCACTTCAAATCACACGAAAACACGAGGGTTTCTCCCTCAACCCTAAATCACAAATAGGATATATATATCCACCAACTGGAACTTTTCACTAGATCACTTCCTTAAACAAACTTACAACGCATGCTAGCCCCCACACCGGTGGAGCATAAGAATCAAAGCTCGTAACCACTATACTCAGGAATCGCATCAAGCCTACCGTACTGGACAACATGAATTTACTACTAGTCTCATATATCTCAATAATGAATAGAAAAAAACAATAGAAATGGGCTACCACTCACAGAATCTCCCAACAGGAGCAAACACAAAAATAGAGTGCAAAGCATGAAACTCACTCATAAACGAAACAACAATGAGGGAACTCGTCCCGACCAGCAGAGCTATAATGAATTACAAATGGTTCCCCTCTGTAACAAATCAAAACATACATGTACTATAACATCTGGCACAACGGCCTCCAGCCTACTATACGAAACATATCAATGGGTCGAGCCTCCCCCTCTTGGGCGCCCTCTACTCACCTGAATGCCCTGCTGTAACACATCTGCTCGGAGCCTGGGACAATCTCTCACCCTGTGGCTGATATCTCCACACTCAAAACAACCTCTCTGCTGACGTGGCTGTGGAAACTATGCAGTATGAGTACTCTAAGAACCATGAGTACCTGAAGCTCCATGCGAAGCCGGTAATGCAAACTGAACTGGCTGGCCCACAAAACCTCTACTGTGTCGTACCCTGCCTCCATAATAAGGACCAGTAGATCTCCCCGGCCTACAAGGCCTCCTCATCTCTCTTCCCTCTCTCTCCTGACCTCGTCTGTCCTCCCTCTCACAGCCCTGCCTGACATCTCTCTCACAGCCCCGCCTGTCATCCCTCTCATGATCCAGCATGCCTTCAACTCTGTGAGCAATCCCTACCACCTGCTGAAATGAAACATCCGACTCTAACTCCCGAGCCATGCTGAACCAAGTATCATGCCTGAGGCACTCAATGAATCTACGAACACACTCTCTAACTGTAGCAATCAAAGCAGGTGCATGCCTGGCCAAATCACTGAATTCTGACAGCATACTCTGATACTGACATAGTGCCCTGGTGCAGCGCTCAAACTTCGCGCGCCATGCATATCAGAGCGACTGAGGTACAAAATCGCTCAAGAACATCTCTGAAAACTGACCCCATGTAAGTGAATCTAACTCGGTCGAGCTACCCAACTCATATGCCCGCCACCACTGATAGGCAGCTCTCCTGAGCTGAAACGTAACAAAAGCAACCCCGCTCATCTCCACAATACCCATAGTACGAAGAATGGGGTGACACTCCTCCAGGAAACCCTGGGCATCATCTGTCGCCAATCCACTGAAGGTAGGAGGGTGGTACGTCTTGTACCTCTCAAGTCTAAGTTGTTCTTCCTCATATTTTGTTTCCCTAAACACGGGCAGAACTGGGACCACCAGTTGTGCTTCCATGACACCTGTAACCTTACCAATATGATCTCGCTGCTCTGGAGTATGGGCGACGGGAGTATGAGATCATCCCCCGCTTTGTGAAGTAGCTGGTGCACCCGGAATCAACCCCGCTTGAGTTAAGGAACCAATCATATCCCGGAACTGTGCCAAGGTCTCCTGAAGTCCGGGTGTAACAACAGGCGCCTCTGGTTCCCTTCCCCTAACTGGAACTACTGGAGACTCCTCAACGGCTTCTCTGGCAGGTGCTCTAGCTCTGGCACGTGCCCCTCATTGGCCTCTTCCTCTACCTTTGCCCCTGGTGACATCTGCTCTAGGGGTAACATCCTCAGGATCTGCAGCTCGCATCCTCACCATCTGTGGGAGAATGGAATGATAATTTCAAACTTTAAGATCAATGAACTCACACGATAGGAATGAAGGAAGTTAAGTTATCCTGATAGTTGTGTAGCCTCTTGAAGATAAGTACAGATGTCTCTGTACCGATCCGCAAGACTCTACTAAACTCGCTTATGACTCGTAGCACCTATGAACCTAGGGCTCTGATACCAACTTGTCACGACTCAAAGTTTCCCTCCGTTGGGTATCGTGATGGCACCTTAAGGACTTGGTAAGCCTAATATTCATGGAATAACAACAATAATAAAATCTAATATTTTTCTAAAATAAATAATTCTTTATACATTCCATATCCCCAAAACCCGGTAGTACAAGTCATAAGATTTATAGAGTTTACTACAACTTCTAATTACAACTGCTTGGAAGTAAGCAAAAATAGTGTAAATGCAAAATAGGAAGGTGACTCCGAAGCCTGCGAACGCGACGACAGGTTTACCTTGAGTCTTCTCGGCAAGAGTCCACACAGCTACTGATGATTAATACCTCGATCTCCACAAAAATGTGCAGAAGAGTAGTATGAGAACACCACAGCGGTGCCCAGTAAGTATCAAGACTAACCTCGGTGAAGTAGTGACGAGGACTGGTCAAGACACCCACTGGTCTAATAAACTGGTCAAGTATCAATATATGAATAAAGGGAAAAACAATTTACACATAAAGGCTACGCAATATAGCTAAAAACACAATAAATTCGATTTACACAGTAAAAACACAATTTACACATGGACAGGTAATGACTCAACAACTTCAGCCACTTCTACATCAAATTTGTAGTCATCTCCACAAGGTTCCGAACCTCGGACAAATCACCATTTATAGGTCCCAATATTCGAACCCTAACACTTGGCATCTTGCACCCTCATTCGAGTACTAACTACACGGATGGATCACGTGCCAATTGGGTCATCTCCACCCATACAGTAAGTACAACAAGAGTATCTATAATTGACAACATCAAAGAGCCCTAAATTCATTAATAGTACTTAACTACGTGTATGCTTGGGCAGGTGTCCTAACATGATTCAACAACCAATAAGCATAATGAAAGAAAAGGGAAACACGTACATTGTCATCTCACAAATTTCCACACGAATAACTCACACTGTAAGTGTTCCAGTACACAATATTAACAACAAGGAATTCCCCAGGCAAACACAAGTATCACAAACAATCCCTAACATAGCCCACCTTGTCTCGCCACGTGTGCAATAGTAAAATATATGCTCGCCTTGTTTCACCACACGTGCATAAACATGTTCCCACCTTGTCTTGCCACATGTGCAATAGTAAAGTATATGCCCGCCTTGTTTCGCCACACGTGCATAAACATGTTCCTTCCTTGTCTCGCCGCATGTGCAATATCAATATAAACACTGCACGACAGAAACCTCGTGAAAACCTCCATATCAACCACCGCACGGCAGAAGCCTCGTGCATCACAATAACCACAACAACACGATATAAACCTCGTGCGTCGCCGCAAAGAGTACAACAACAACAATGGCAACAATTCAAGATACAATAAGTAAATCAACTCAAGAACCTTCGATCACAAGATAGGAAAAACTAGTTCACGAGAAATAAACATATTAAGGAAAGCTAGGCATATTAAAAACCGCTCAACAAGGAAGGAAAATAGCATGTAACAGTCGCACATAAATGCACGGGTTAACAACAAGAAGTCAACACGAATTTGATAACTCTTTTTACAGGCAAGTCAACTAAGGTATAGTCTATCCAAACTTCCTTTAAGGTCGGCAGTTTCACGGGTATTCAACAATTTCATTTAAGGACAAGCAACGTGAAAATAATCATAACCTCAGTTAAGACCAAACCACTATAAAATGAGATGAAGATAATTACAATTAGAGATAGGCAGTTAAGAAGACATAACATGACAATAAAAAGGAAATAAAATCTTCAGATAAGTCAATTAGGAGTCAATAGGAGTAAATCCGAACGTAAGAAATTCTACATTTAAGCAAATAAAGATGAAACTAGAAATTAGGAAATTCAATCATGCCAAGGACAATTCATACTCGGCGAGTATAAGGACCTAAGATTTCCTAAAGGGTCAACTTTCCACAAATAAGTTCGAGCATGCACTTGTCACCTCGCGTACACGGACTACAATCATCATGGAAGACTCAAATCCTAAGGGGTAACTCCCCCACACAAGGTTAGACAAGATACTTACCTCAAAGACGATAACCCGATACTCTAAAATGGACTTCTGGGGCGAAAAGGCCTCCGGACGGCTCAAAACCAACTAGAACAACTTCAAAAACACACATAAAACTTATGAGGAACTATTCCGGATAATAAAGCTTCAACCTTTAACAAATTCTAAAAATCGGTCCAAAAGTCGACCCCCGGGCCCACACCTCGGAACCCGACAAATTTTACAAAATTCGATTACCCATCCCAATACGAGTTCAACCATATAAAATTTATCAAATTCTGATACCAATTGGTCACTTAAATCATGATTTTTCATTTAGAAATTTTCTTCAAAAACTAACATTTTCCTCAACTCAAAACACAAATTAAATAATGAAAATAAAGATAAAATCATGGAATATATTTAATTCTAGTCGAAGAACACTTACCCAATCGAATATCGTGAAAAACTCACCAAAAATCGCCAAGAACCGAGCTCTAGAAGTCAAAATATGATAAAAATGGCCTAACCCTCGATTTTGGAATATAATCTGTCTGCCCAGATTTTTAAGCATTGCGATCGCGAGAGTTTAAGTGCGATTGCGTATAGGAAAATAATTACTGGCCTAAAACGTGCTATGCAATCGTGTAAGGATTGATGCGATCACATAGAAGGAAAATATACTGACCAAAAAATGTGCTATGCGATCGCGTGTGAAATGATGTGATCGCATCGAAGGAAAATGTTTACTAACCAAAAAATGTGCTATGCGATCGCATATAAGGAAAATGTTTGCTGCCCAAAAGGTGTTATGCGATCGCGTATGAAATGATGCAATCGTGAAGAGTAAAAAAAATTGGGCGGGTCACATAACACTGTGCGATCGCATAGAAGAAAAACCAGAAGATAGAATCAGCAGTGAAGAATAGAAGAAAATTGACCCGAAGCCCATCCGAAACACACTCGAGGCCCCCGGGACCCCGTTTAATCACGCAAACAAGTCATATAACCTAACATGGAATCACTCGAGGTCTCACATCACATAAAACAACGCCGAAATGACGAATCAAACCAAAAATCAAACTTATAAATATTTAAATCTTCAAATATCAAAACTCGTGCCGAAACCTATCAATTCAACCTGGAATGACGCTAAATTTTGCAGACAAATCATAAATGACACAAAGGACCTACAACCACTCTCAGAGTTCTATTCCGAGCCTGATATCAAAATTTCACTATCGGAAGAAATCACCGAAATTCTAACTTTCGCCGAATTACCTCAAATTACTCTACGGACCTCCAAAACCAATTTCGGACGCGCGCCTAAGTCCAAAATCATCATACTAAGATGTTGGCATCACCCAAAACTCATTTCGAGGCCGTTTACTCAAAAGCCAAACCTCGGGTCAACTTCCATCACTTAAGCTTCAAAAATTGAAATTTTTCTTCCAATTCGACTCTGAATTATCCGGTAACTGAATCCAACCACGCACGCAAGTTGATATACACAATGCGAAGCTGTTCAAGACCTTATGCCACCGAACAGAGCTTAAATTCTCATAACGGTCGATAAAATTGTTACATATACTAAGTTTCGTACAAATTGTATATTATTTTACTTTACTTGATTTCTAAAATAAACTCATTATTTCATTTGAAACCTTACATTATTCAAGATTTTTATTATATTTTTTGGTGTTTAAATATATCTTTCGTTCATCTAAATTAATATTTATCATTGTTGCAAGTACATGCTAGCATGTTGGCTTTACCGTGCGAAGGTGATTTTTATTGTAGGCGCGAGGTGCTATTGTAATGACCCGATCGGTCGTTCCGAGAGTTTTAGCCCTGTTTTCCCCGTTCTGCTTCATTATATGTGGTTCAACTCTATTATATTGTGCTAGGTTGATTGGCCGGGGTTCGGAGCGATTTTGGAGAGAAACAAGACATTTAGTCTCTTAAGTTGGTTACTTAGTTGGAAAAGTCAACCAGGAGTTGATTTATGGGTAAACGGCCTCGGAATGTGGATTTATGGCTCAGATAGCTTTTTAAGGTGATATGGGACTTAGTGGTGTTTTCGTGATGTTCTTTTGATGTCCGGAGTAGAATTAGGCTTGAAATGGTAAAATTTAGTTTTTGGCGATTTCCGGTCGGCAGTGGAAAATAGGCTATCGGGGTCGGAATGGAATTCCAAAAGCTGGAACTGGTTCGTAGTTTCATTTTGTATGTGTGTGAAAATTTTCAAGTCATGTGTGTGCAAATTTTCAAGTCATTTGGACGAGGTTTGATAGGGTTCGGCATCGAAAATAAAAGTTGGAAGTTCTTAGTTTCATTAAGCTTGAATCCGTGTGTAATTTGGTGTTTTGATGTTGTTTTGAGTGTTTTGAAGGTTCGACTGAGTTCATATGATATTTTGGGACTTGATGGTATGTTTAGTTGAGGTCCCGGGGGCTTCAGGTGAGTTTCGGATGGTTAACGGATCATTTTTGACGTTAGTTGATGGTTGATATCTGCTGGTGTGGGTTTTCTAGTTTTTGCTGCATCTGTCAAAAATCGACCCCGGGGGTACTCGGGGGTAGTTCGACCTCGGGGGCACTCGGGTTAGTGTGACCTCAGGGGGTATTTCGACCTCGGGGGTAGTTCGACCTCGGGATGGTTCATAATCGAGGGCAGGATCGAGGTCAAATCGAGGGTAGGTCGAGGGAAGCCTAGACAAAAACTTTAAGTTATAAAATAAGGGGACTTCATCCCATTTTCTATTTTTGACGAATTGGAGCTTGGGTAGAGGCGATTCTTGGGAGATATTTCAGGGAAAGCATTGGGGTAAGTAATTCTTACTTGGTTTTGGCTAAATCTCATGATTATGTCTTTAATTTCATCATCTAATTTGTGACTTGGGATGAAAAATTTGGGGGGAAAAGGAAGTGGTCTTGAGATGGATTTTTGAGGTTTTGAATGAGATTTTGTTGTCGGATTTGAGTAAATTTTGGTATGTATGGACTCGTGAGAGGATAAGGATTCTGGTTTCATGATTTTTATCAGATTTCGAGACGTGGGTCTCGGGGCCGAGTTTGGCCAATTTCGGGATTTTTGATTAAATTAATAATTTTCGCGTGGGTTTTGTTCTTTTATCGCATATTGATATTATAGTACTGATTTTTGGTAGATTCGGAGCGATCGGAGGCTGAGTCAAGAGGCAAAGGCATTGCGAGTTAGGATTTTGGCCTGTTTGAGGTAAGTAACAATTGTAAATCTAGACCTGAGGGTATGAAACCTCGGTATTTCGTATTATTTTGGTAAATGAGGTGAAGCACATGCTAGGTGACGAGCGTGTGGGCGTGCACCGGTAGGGATTGTGACTTGGTTCGTCCTGTAGCGACTATTAAACCGCATATTTGATTTGAAATCATATTATATTCCATATTTTAGAGATTTATACTATATTTTGGGACGTACACCATGTTTAGGGCCTTGGCTGACCTGTTCGGACCCTCAAAGGTATTTACTACTATTCTCACATTGTTTTGATAGAAAATATAATCTCAGTTATGATTTATACATGTTCACTGTTTATTACTGTTTATCACTCTATTTTTAAATAATGAAAGATATTTTGGGCTGAGTCCCCGTGAATTGTACTGAGTTGCCCGAGTGGCTTGTGTGGATGATGACTGAGTGAGGCCGAGAGCCGAATTGTGAGGATAATTATGGATCGGGTTGCATGCCGCAGCGTTGTGTATATATATATATATATATATATATATGTATATGGAGATCGGATTGCACACCACAACGAGATATATGTGGATTAGGTTGCACGCCACATCGATATAGAGCTTGGGCTATAGAAGCCCCTCCGGAGTCTCTACACCCCCAGCGACTATTTATGGATTGGGATGCACGCCACAGCAGTTGTTATATACGGTACCTGTTGAGTGAGAGTGCTGAGTGTGAGCATTAACTTATGAGAGTAGAGTCACGAGTGACTGAGAGGCTTGCCCGAGAGGATTTATTTGTGAGTGAAATTGTTCCCGAGGGGATGATATTTTATGAAACTACTATTTTCACTCTTCTTTACACTGAGCTTCTAATGAAAAATGCTGAGAGCAAATGTTTTACACGAGCTGTTTATCACTCTATTTTTAAATAATGAAAGATATTTTGGGCTAAGTCCCCATGAATTGCACTGAGTTGCCTGAGTGGCTTGTGTGGATGATGACTGAGTGAGGCCGAGAGCCGAATTGTGAGGATAATTATGGATCGGGTTGCATGCCGCAGTATTATATATATATATATATATATGTATGTATATATATATATATATATATGTATGTATATATATATATGTATGTATGTATATATATATATATATGTATGTATATGGGGATCGGGTTGCACACCACAGCGAGATATATGTGGATTGGGCTGCACGCCACATCGATATAGCGCTTGGGCTGTAGAAGCCCCTCCGGAGTCTGTACACCCCCAGTGAGCGCAGTCGACTATTTATAGATTGGGCTGCACGCCGCATCGGTTATTATATACGGTACATGTTGAGTGAGAGTGCTGAGTGTGAGCATTAACTTATGAGAGTAGAGTCACGAGTGACTGAGAGGCTTGCCCGAGAGGATTTATTTATGAGTGAAATTGTGCCCGAGGGGATGATATTTTATGAAACTACTGTTTTCACTCTTCTTTACACTGAGCTTCTAATGAAAAATGCTGAGCAAATGTTTTACACAAGATTTTTAATGGAAACTTGGAATTTTTATGAAAATATTCGGAATGTAGATTCCAAACTTGATGTATTTATTCTACTGCTGCTTATTACATGGGTTTACATGATTTTTAATGCTCGTCACTGCACTCAAGACTTTAGTTATAATGGTTACTTACTGAGTTAGCGTACTCACGTTACTCCCCGCACCTTGTGTGCAGATTCAGGTACCAAGGCTGAGCGATAGTCGATCTACCCCATTTGGAGCATTGTTCGGAGATTGTGAGGTAGCTGCTCGGCGTCCGCAACCTTCCCTTTCTCCTTCCTACTATGTCATTTTACTTTACTTCCCAGACTTGTTGTAGTAAAGAATTAGTATCAGACTGTATCACTTCTTAGATGCTCATGACGGTTGACTCCAGATGTTTGGGCTGTGTTTAGACTTTTTATCATTTTTATTGTTAGAAATGCTTAAAAGTAGAACTTTAATGGAATATGAGATACATTATGCTTTAAACGGAAATTCTTATTTTTTACTCTCGGTAGATTGGCTAGCCTAGTGTCATGATAGGCACCATCACGACCAGCTTAGGTTTGGGGTCGTGACAAGTTGGTATCAGAGCCTAGGTTACATAGGACTCACCGGTCATGAGCAGTTTTATTAGAGTCTTATGGATCGATACAGAGACGTCTGTACTTATCTTCAAGAGGATGCAGAACCCTTAGGAAAAATCTCACCTTCTTGAATTCTTGTTGTGCGAATCCCTTTATTCAACCAAGAGCGTAACTCTTTGAATTTCCTTTCATGTATTCGAATGCGCATGTGAACGCTCGGTATTAGCTGTGCATCGACGGCTTGTGATTTCCATGGATGAGGTGCGAGATGTGATTTTAGCATGTTGATAATGGGCCAGTCTGGAGGACTTGAGGCCAGGTTTTGTCTGTGGCTTGAGTGCCAAGATTTTGATTGTGTGAGCACATGCATTTGGGACTTATATGTCCATTTGTATCCTTATTGGTGGGATTATGTGACTTATGACTATGTGGTGAGTGTGATTCGATTGTGAGAGGTGTTCAAATTGTTTGATTGTGATAAAAAGAATTGGCCGGAGATGTAGCAAGGACTATTGAGTGTTTGACTTCTATCTTGAGTTGGCATATGGCCTTGAGTTGTGAGTGTATTAAAGGACCTCTCATCTATTTTATTTTTGGAGGGAAGTGGATCTTCCTGTTGTGTTATGAATTTTTTTTTGTGATGTCTTGTGGGCTGACCAATGCCCCAGCAGCATTCATGCATTTGATGAACAACGTATTTTGGCCATATTTGGATTCCTTTGTTATTGTGTACATTAATGACATCCTGGTGTACTCTCGTATTCAGGAGGAGCATACTCAGCATTTGAGGATGGTATTATGGAGATTGAGGGAGGAGAAGCTTTATGCAAAGTTCTCCAAGTGTGAATTTTGGCTTAGTTCAGTAACATTCTTAGGGCACGGGGTGTACAGTGAGGGTATTTAGGTGGTTAGATGAGTGTGGAGAGAGCTTTCAAAAGCTCAAGATTTCTTTGACCACAACTCCAGTGTTAGTTCTACCATTAGCTTCCGGCTCTTATATCGTGTATTGTTGTTCCTCGAGGGTAGGCGTTGGTTGTGTTTTAATACATGACGATAAAGTAATTGTGTAACAGCTATGATTTGTGGAAGGGCATAAAGGGGTATTGGTTTGAGGTGAATCAGGCAAGGTTATCTCACGCGGGGTATCTTGAGGTCGTGTGACCCTTATGTTGTTTGTAGCAAGATCTCTTTTACCAGTAAATGATAAATGTTGTAATTTGAGTTTTGATCGCTTGTGGAAGTTGGAATGAATATTACAATGGTGAATGCAAGGTTTGAAGATGAATTGAGGTATTAGAGGGGTTGTGTTATATGAACTTATGAAAGGTTTAATTGAATCTCACTGCGGTATTGTGACAGTGTTAGAGTATGGGCATTGTGAGTTATTGTTCATCTCGATCTATGGCTTTGAGCTAAGTAGGGGAGTCTGCTATTGATAAGTTGATTGCATGGCTAAGTGTCGTATCGATTTCAGTTTGAGGTATACTGGTGAATCACTGATGACCTGTAGAGGTGGAGTTTGAGAATGGTTCTGATGGATTCAAGATGTATATGTAACAATTAGGGGATCCTCAGGATGTGTATTTGGCTAGAAACTGAGGTATACATTCCGGGGTGTCAAGACTTGTGGCATTTCTATATAATTATGGATTCTACAAATCAGTATCAGGAAGGTGAAGGTAATGGCTTTAGATTCGCAGAAGTCTCTTCAGGGTAAGTATTTTGAATGTAGTTCTTTTAGGGATATTTGAGAGAGTATTTAGCGGCTTTATAAGCCTCAGATGGCACGGTTTTATGCTTGGGTATCATGTGGTGAGTATGGGTCAAGAATTGCGGGTATATGGCAAGGTGAAGCATCTACTCGAGAGTAAGTCAGAATGAACTTGGATAAATGGGACAACTAGGTAGTAGGTCGGATCGGCATGGTAGGGGATATGATTAGTTCTTTGGGTTTTTATGAGGTAATGAGTTTTTACAGGTGTCTCTTGGAAATGCTCTTGGGTTTTGGTGACCTGCGTAGCTTGGTTGAGTTAGAAGGATTCAGTCCTGACAGTTTGGTGTCGTACAAATGGGATTCAGAGAGTTCTTGATTGTTTCTACCACAGTTAGAGATGTATAGTTTCTACTGGCGTGAGGAGCATGTGATGTATAGTGATTTTGCTTCTAGATGGGATCAAATGGAAAGTTCTTGGCCAGTGGGGTACGTAGTTGCTTGTGGCTCGGAAGGGATTATGAAGTTCTCATATTTATCATAGGATGGCATGGCGTAGGCGGTATGTTGTGTAGGGTTGAGATTTGCATGTGTGACATCTCGGTTCAGTTCTGGAAGGAAGGTCATAAATTCTTAGGCAGCATGAGCAGTTTCAGATGACTAGGTAGATGATATCACTAGTTGGTGTGACTTGATGAGGGTATACATTTCAGAAAGGGCAATGTGTTTGAGTTAAGGGTGCTTCATTGGTATTGCGGCGTTCTCTTGTTGGATCGACTGCTGATATTCAAGTTTTCTTGGTGGAACTGAAGAATTATAGGGGTATCCCTCGTGGATTGAATGAGTATTAGAGGTGTGTTATATATTCGAGCGGTGGAGTTGGGATCAAATATGGTGATTCGTGCGCTTAATGGACTTTGAGACTGAGAGTTTGCATAAACAGGTTATTTTGTGGTTGTGGACTATGAAGGTGCGAGCAAAGCTAGTCAGATGTTAGTATGTGCCATAATTCAGTTATTGTGAACTTTCGGAGAGTTATCTATCTATTGCGGGTGACCAGAGTTGATTAGGGTCCATTGGTAGGCCCAGTATTGGTGTGTGTTCTACACCGGGTCCGAATTGTTGACTCCAAATTGCTATTGTTGAGGGATATACCATTCGAATGTCATTGAGTTTATTCATGTTCTGGAGTGATCTATGAGTTACCCTTCGATGTTGTGAGGAGTTATGATTGTTGGTTATATGCACATATGGTGCAGATCTATTTGGGAGTTATAGCTCTATTTGAGTAAGGAAAGTAATTGGGTATTGTGGGATCGAGACGTATTAGTTATGTTCTTTCGGGTTCGTGTGGCATGGTATCGTCTGATTCCCCGTGGTTATGGCAATGCACTTTGAGTACTTGATGTCGAATTGCGCATGATTATTGATTTTGAGCAAGGTAGCTGGAAGTATTTCATGTGGACCAGCATTTGGATGGGATCACGTATTGTAACTGAGTTAAGTAGAGGTATGATCCTTGGTGTCGGATTCGTGTGTTTTGGTTTTACGATGTGTTCCAGGATCTTAGCATGGGGTTGTGATGGTACTTATTAAGTTGGCGGGATAGTCCTCTCGTGTGAATCTTTTCTATGATTTCAGTACGTTGGGATGTTTCTATTGAGTGCACGAGTTGCACAGGTTATGGATTTGGATTTGTATTCATGTGTCATGTCATCAGAGTGGTCGTGTTGGATGAGAAGAGGTCGTTGGACCTAGAATGAATACTATCAGAAGTGGCTACAACATGGTTGGAAGGATAATATCGGAAGTCGGCTTGAAAATTTGCTATAGTTCCTGCCGGAGAAGGGGGAGCTCCATGATTGGCTGATCAGACGAATGGTTACTAGTTTCTACGTGTTTCTTTCATCATTGGCAGTATACGAAAGTTTTAGAATGGGGCTTTGCTTGATAAGAGGTTATTTACCGGTATTGGGTGGTTTTGAGCAGCTATTGTGATTAGGAGTTATCGCTATGAGTGTTTGAGTCATGCGGTATATCATGTGATTACATCTTGGGTTACGTATATGACTTGATACAGCGTGTTCAGACTTATTCAGTTTATAGTTGTGGAATTTTGATCTTGTAAATTATTTCAGAAGTGGAAATTTAGTTCTAAGGTTTATGGGTTAGGTTGGATTTCGAAATTTCAGCTATGCTGTGCTATTGGACCTATATGTCGTAGGGTGACGTGGGATCACCCCAGTTATGTGCATGGTAGGCTACACGGCAATTTTGGTAGTTTTTGGAACAACTTTGGGCACGTTCGAGGACGAACATTTGTTTAAGAGGAGGAGAATGTAACGACCCGATCGGTCGTTACGAGAGTTTTAGCCCCGTTTTCCCCGTTTTTGCTTCATTATATGTGGTTCAGCTCTATTATGTTGTGTTAGGTTAGTTGGCCCGGGTTCGGAGCGATTTTGGAGAGAAATGAGACATTTAGTCTATTAAGTTGGTTATTTAGTTGGAGAAGTCAATAGGAAGTTGACTTATGGATAAACGACCTCGAAATGTGGATTTTATGGCTCGGATAGCTTCGTTAGGTGATTTGGTACTTATGGGTGTGTTCGGTATGTTCTTTTGATGTCCGGAGTAGAATTAGGGTTGAAATGGCGAAATTGAGTTTTTGGCAATTTTCGGTCGGTAGTGGAAAATAAGCTATCAGTGTCGGAATGGAATTCCGAAAGTTGGAACAGGTTCTTAGTGTATTTTGGATGTGAGTGCAAATTTTTAAGTCATTCAGACGAGGTTTGATAGGTTTCAGCATCGAAAATAGAAGTTGGAAGTTCTTAGTTTCATTAAGCTTGAATCTGTGTGTAATTTGGTGTTTTGATGTTGTTTTGAGTGTTTCAAAGGTTCGACTAAGTTCGTATGATGTTTTGGGACTTTATGGTATGTTTAATTGAGGTCCCGGGGGCCTCAGGTGAGTTTCGGATGGTTAACGGATCATTTTTGGACGTTGGTTGATGGTTGATATCTGCTGGTGTGAGTTTTCTGATTTTTGCTGCATCTGTCAAAAATCGACCCCGGGGGTAGTTCGACCTCGGGGGTAGTGCGACCTCGGGGGGTAGTTCGACCTCGGGGGTATTTCGACCTCGGGGTGGTTCATAATCGAGGGCAGGATCGAGGTCACATCGAGGGTAGGCCGAGGGCAGCCTAGACAGAAACTTTAAGTTATAAAATAAGGGGACTTCATTCCATTTTCTATTTTTGACGAATTGGAGCTTGGGTAGAGGCGATTCTTGGGAGATATTTCAGGGAAAGCATTGGGGTAAGTGATTCTTACTTGGTTTTGGATAAATCCTATGATTATGTCTTTAATCTCATCATCTAATTTGTGACTTGGGGTGAAAATTTGGGAAAAAGAGGAAGTGGTCTTGAGATGCATTTTTGAGGTTTTGAATGAGATTTTATTGTCGGATTTGAGTAAATTTGGTATGTATGGACTCGTGAGGATAAGGATTCTGGTTTCATGATTTTTATCAGATTCCGAGACGTGGTCCCGGGGGCCGGGTTTGGCCAATTTCGGGATTTTTTATTAAATTTGATAATTTTCGCGTGGGTTTTGTTCTTTTATCGCATATTGATGTTATAGTACTGATTTTTGGTAGATTCTGAGTGATCGGAGGCCTAGTAAAGAGGCAAAGGCATCGCGAGTTAGGTTTTTGGCATATTTGAGATAAGTAACGATTGTAAATCTAGACCTGAGGGTATGAAACCCCGGCATTTCGTATTGTTTTGTTAAATGAGGTGACGCACATGCTAGGTGACAAGCGTGTGGGCGTGCACCGTTAGGGATTGTGACTTGGTCCGTCCCGTAGCGACTATTAAACCGCGTATTTGATTTGAAATCATATGATATCCCGTATTTTAGAGATTTATACTATATTTTGGGATGTACGCCATGTTTGGGACCTTGTGCCGACCTGTTTGGACCCTCAGAGGTATTTTACTACTATTCTCACACTTTTCAATAGAAAATATAATCTCAGTCATGATATATACATGTTCACTGTTTATTCCTGTTTATCACTCTGTTTTAAATAATGAAAGATATTTTGGGCTGAGTCCCCTTGAATTGTACTGAGTTGCCCGAGTGGCTTGTGAGGATGATGACTGAGTGAGTCCGAGAGCCGGATTGTCAGGATAGTTATGGATCGGGATGCACGCCACAGCGTTATATATATATATATATATATATATATGGATCAGATTGCACGCCGTAGCGAGATATATGTGGATCAGGTTGCACGCCGCAGCGAGATATATGTGGATCGGGTTGCACGCCGCAGCGAGATATTAGATCGGGCTGCACGCCGCAGCAATATAGCGCTTGGGCTGTAGGAGCCCCTCCGGAGTCTGTACACCCCCAATGAGCGCAGTCGACTATTTATGGATCGGGCTGCACGCCGCAGCAATATAGCGCTTGGGCTGTAGGAGCCCCTCCGGAGTCTGTACACCCCCAATGAGCGCAGTCGACTATTTATGGATCGGGCTGCACGTTGCAGCAGGTATTACATGGATCGGGTTGAACGCTGAAGCGGTTATTATATACGGTACCTGGTGAGTGAGAGTGCTGAGTGTGAGCATTAACTTATGAGATTAGAGTCACGAGTGACTGAGAGGCTTGCCCGAGAGGCTTTATTTGTGAGTGACACTGTGCCCGAGGGGCTGATATTTTATGAAACTATTGTTTTCACTCTTCTTTACACTGAGCCTCTAATGAAAAATGCTGAGCAAATGTTCTACACGAGATTTTAAATGGAAACTTGGTATTTTTATGAAAATATTCGGAATGTAGATTCCATACTTGATGTATTTATTCTACTACTGCTTATTACATGTGTTTACATGATTTTTAATGCTCGTCACTGCACTCAAGTCTTTAGTTATAATGGTTACTTACTGAGTTGGCGTACTCACGTTACTCCCTGCACCTTATGTGCAGATTCAGGTACCGAGGCTGAGCGATAGTCGATCTACCCCATTTGGAGCATTGTTTGGAGATTGTGAGGTAGCTGCTCGGCGTCCGCAAACTTCCCTTTCTCCTTCCTACTTTGTCATTTTACTTTACTTCACAGACTTGTCGTAGTAAAGAATTAGTATCAGACTGTATCACTTCTTAGATGCTCATGATGGTTGACTCCAGATGTTTGGGCTGTGTTTAGGCTTTTGATTATTTTTATTGTTGGAAATGCTTAAAAGTAGAACTTTAATGAAATATGATATATATTATGCTTTAAACGAAAAGTCTTATTTTTTATTCTCGGTAGATTGGCTAGCCTAGTGTCATGATAGGAGCCATCACGGCCAGTTTAGGTTTGGGGTCGTGACAGCCTTATGTGTAATATTTGGAAATTATTTCCATGACTTGTGGTTTATGAGGTTTGGTGCCTCGGGTTAATTCTTGTTGTAAGTCCATGCGTTGGGAGAAATTCGATTATTTGAGTTTTCGTCCATTTTTTCCTTATTTGAGTTCATTTACATCACATCGCTGTTCTGACTATGTTGTTTCTTTATTACTTGTTTACTACTTGCTGCCATTTATGTTTCTATTACTTCATTATTGGTTGTAAATCAATAATTTTCCAACGTTGGTCTTACATTAGTGTTTTGTCTATTGTTAGCTTATGTATGTCTTGAATAGATTTCAATATCTAGTAGGTGTCTTGACCTGGCCTCATCAGTACTTTACCGAGGTTAGGCTTGATACTTAGTGGGTACCGTTGTGGTGTACTCATTATACGCTTGTGCATATTTTTTTTGCAGATCCAGGTATTCCGATTATGTTGTTGAGGGTTGCGTCTGCACGGCAGAAGACTTCAAGGTATACCTACTTGACGTTCGTAGGCCTGAGAGTCACTATCTTACTTCATTATGCTACTGTTAAATTGTAAATCAAACCAGTATTGTCTTTAGAAATTCTAGTGTGTTGTAGTAGTGCTTATGACTCCATACTACCCGATTCGGGAAAAGTATAACTATTGGCCACTTACAGCTATGTATTTCATTTAATGATTTTTGATAAATGATTAAATAGTTCAGTTATGTTATTAAATCAGCATGTGTTAGGCTTACCTAGTCTTAGTGACTAGGTGTCATCATAACATCCTAAGGTGTGAAATTGGGGTCGTGACGAGTTGGTTTCGTAGCTATAGGTTCAAGGTGATACAAGTCATAATCAAGTTTAGTAGAGTCTTGTGGATCGGTATAGAGACATTTGTACTTATCTTCGAGAGGCTACAGAATGATTAAGAACCACACCTTTCATTCCTTATCGTGCGACATTGATTCAGCTTGAAGCATATATCTTACATCCTTTTACATCCACTCGTATATGATGTTGCACCCTCGGTATCAGCTATGCTCTGTGGGTTTTAGATGCTGTGGATGGGATACGAGGGGCGCATAGTTGATCGATCATTGTGTCGAGGTATTGTCCATACTAAGTATGCAGACATGTTGGTAGATCTTCAGTTGTTCAAGTGTGGGATACAACTGGTTCATGTATCTGATTGGTGGTGTGTGAGCTTATGAAGGTTGGTAATATGGATCATCGAATGTTGTGCCCTATGACTTTGCGTTGAATGGGGGAGTCTATTATCGACGATTAGATTGCATGGGCAAGTGTCATATTAGTTTTGGGTCTGAGGTATATATGCATTGTTGAGGGGTTCCCCGCAATTGTACTTGACTAAGATCTGAGATTTTCATGGGATGGTGATGGAACTTGCAGTATATTTGTATCATTGCTAAATCTACATTCTAGTATCAGAGAGGTTAGAGAAACATCTTTAAATTCACAGAAGGTGTTTTCAGAGTGGGTATCTCGGTTGCAACATTGTTGGGTGCTCCAGAGGAAATACAACAATTTATGTATTCTCGAAAGATGTGGTTCGTGTTACGGCCGTACGAAGCGAGCTTTGACTTGGGTTCATTGTGTACCTATAAGGTAAAGTGTTGACCTGAAGTAACGTCAACGAGGATTAGAAGAAATGGGTCATCTCTGTGGTGTTAGATCGGCTCTTGGGTTTGTGATAACGTCCATAACACACCTCGATAAGAGATATGATACGGTCTTATGCAATATAAATTACCCAACTATGAGTTGGGGTGGATTCCACAAAGAGTTATAAGAGGTGTTAGGAGTATATATTTGAAGAAAGCGAATGGATTAATTAAATTTGCACTTCCACAAAGAGTTTTGGTTTCTACTTGTACTATTACTCTAACAATTGTGAGCTAAGGAAAATAAAATAGAAAGAAATGTTTATGGTATTTTTTCAAATAGTTTAAAAGCCTAAGGATGTGACCATAACCTAGGTGTTCACCTAATGAGATAGAGATGTTAATACTTGTTTTGTTGATTGGGGTGTATTATAGCTCTTAACTCTACATTACCCACTCAATACCTCTCAGTCAGAGAGTGATTTTGCCCAATTTGACTTTCTCAAGCCCAAATGGGTCTCAAACTAAATAGTTGATATGAGCTCAAGTTGGTTTTTTACTATCGCTGGTTTGAATCATTTAATTAGGCTAATTGAACTCTTAATTAACCCAATTCCTCGTTAGCCAAGTTATCCTAGACTAGGTCCCTCTTTCTCAAGTAGAAACTAAGTCAAAAAGGCATGAATCAGTGTTTTCAACCATGAATAATTAATAAACACCCCATCATAAACAAGCATTAAATTAAATACCCATAAGGCTTACACACTAGGTTGAGTCACAACCCTAGTAAAAATCTAGTTACTCATAGTGGGTGTTGAAGAAAATAAAGAAGAAATACAAATAAAACCCATAATCAAAGATTAAATTGATGAATTATAATGTTTAAAAACTAAAATAATTAAAAAAAAAATCCTAAAATGTCAAAAGGTAACGGCTACAACAACTTTCTACTTCAAAACTTGACCTAAAATTGTGAAACTCGTCCATTTATAGTGGGCTAGAATTCGCTGACAAAAATTCCCCTTGGGAGGTTCTGCGGCCGCACAATTTCATGTGCGGACCGGAGATTTCTTCAGTTGGCAGGAGATGGTATTCTGCAGCCGCACATTTTTGGATTGCGGCTGCAAAGCAAATTCTGTGGCCGCACAATTCTTTTCCGGTCTGCACTTCAATAAGGCGTCAGGACTTGGTCTTTTGCACACTCTATGAACTTGAAACTATTTGTCAGTATAGACCTAGTTCTGCGGCTGCACATTTGTCAAAATGATGTTGGGTTCTTTAGCTTGGGTTGCGGCCGCAGATGGAATTCTACGATCTGCATTTTCTTTTGCGGACCGCATTTCTTTGCCTTTGAGCTCTTTAATGACTTGTGCTTCGAAACTCTCCTTTTGAGTCGTATTTAATCATGGTAGACCAAACTTCCAACATTCCTGCAATTTGCACAATTTTATTAGTTTCGGGAACACAAATTAATAATTTGGACTAAAACAAAAACAAAAAGGTGCTAATAAATAGTTAAAATCCCCACTTATCAACTCCCCCAAACTTAAGTCTTTACTTGTCCTCAAGCAAATAAATTATTTCTCACCTCCTAAAGTTAAGGGTCAATTCAGTGAGTCAAAGGTGATCCATTCACATATCAGTTGGGACCAACAATTACCCACACTACTCATGTATTGTCAACAAAGAGACAAATCAAATATTCATGCACATATAGGTCTAATGTGACATTTGAGCTTGAAGAATTGACTTTACTCATCAAGGACTCTTGTTCTATCATGTAGGCCATGGTGGACTTCAAACTCTTCCTCCTCTACTTTCCATTGTCCAAGCTTACTTAAGAAATTAGAACTCAATACGAAGATTCATGAAAGGCTCATGTATCTCTCACAAGAGAATGTCACAAGTACGGTTTCAAGTACCATAGGCTTGCCCCTCATGTAGATCGCCACTAATGTAAGCTCACTCTGTTTGAAATCAAGTAGGACTTCTTTCGGGATGTCATGAAGGCTTTTGGGTTAGGATTGGATACCATATGGTAAGTGGTTACACCTTTCCTTAAGCACTCCATCTTTCATTTCTCGGCTCACAATTGCCAATTCTTAGAGGCACTTTCTTTTCAGTAAGAACTCAAGAGGCTTAACATCACTCTTATCGATCATTTCACTGTTTTTCTCCCTTTTTGATGTCTCAATGCTTGGGATCATTACCTCTTTTTGAATCCATTCAATCCATCCACTTATTCATTTTTTGCATTTTTCTTTTTGTTCTTTTCTTTTCTTTACTTCTCTTTCATAGAGATTATTTCTTTTCTCTTTTTGTGCCTTTATACCTTTTTCAAATTCCCACTCTCCCCCAAACTTATGTTTTAAGTCATTTGTTTTACAAGAGTTTTAAGGAGAGTAAAGGATTATAACATGGTTATCAAATGAGAAAGGATATAGGCTCAAAGGGGTTGACTAGGGATAACGACATTGGTTGGCAATAGAAAACTCAAACGGTCCAAGGAGAGCCTACAATCACTTCTCAAACCAAGCAAAACTTAGAATTTCGCCTTGAAACACATTCGGGGCAAGTTCTAAACCCTTCGCACAGATACTTGGACTAGCAACAATTTATCTCACCCCTCATGCAATTAGATTGTAAAAGAGGATAGAGACGAGAGCCTACAATGACCACGTTCAAGTTTAAAAATCACTATGGTCCAATTAAACCACTCGATTATTGCCAAAGTCAACTCAAGAGGCACAAAGTCACTAACTAGAGCTATTTCTTTCAAAAACCTAGTCTCTAACCATAAACATGTAGTTAAGTGTGTTGGTACAAATTGAAGCATGGTTGACTCTTCGAGAGTGACTTAATTAGGTCTTTCTATTCATTATTACTATTGTTATTACCTAAACACAAAAACGGACTCATTCCCTTAAGAAGTTTATCACGCCATCCATCGTTGGGATGAGTCACCCAGTTCACACAACATCTACCTTTGGAAAGAACCGTGCCCTTAATAAAACCAAAGGCTTATTATCTATTAAATCATAAAAAGAAGCTACTTAACAAAACAAGAACTAATATGGAAAAGATAAATAAGCTAAGAAGCAAAAACAAAGATTAAGAAGCTAACGAGCAAAGTTTCTAAAGATAGAATGAATATACATAGTAAGAGGGAGAGAAGATAGTTAAATACAAATAAGAAAAATAAAAAGTATCATCAAATTATTACAGACCAAATGTATCAAAGTGTACCAATTATGTAAAATAAACTCCAAACCTCATCCCCCAATAAAAGTAAGCATTGTCCCCAATCATTAGCAAAATAAGAGTAAAAGACGAAAGGGTGAAAAAAACTCCCTATGGATCCTTGGACATCTCTATGTCCCCAGCAATGGCATCGCCCTCAGGATCAGCCAACTGAATCTCATCATCCTTAACTCTAGGTATGGTTGTGTTGGCGAACATCTGACGCACTACCTCAGTGGTGTCGGCAGCAAGGTCTGGCTCTTCAGACTAGCCAGCCGGTGCTACCAGTATAGATAGGGATGGAGGATATGGGGCAGACTAGTGCGGCTCAAGCAGCATGTCAAAAGGAAGGTCTCCAGTTGTATCAATTTTGTTCACCTCTCACCGAAGCTTATCCACTAATTTCTAGCTGGCCTGGGACTTCCTCATCTTCTTGAATTCCTTTCCCATCTCTTCAATCACTGACCCCTGCTATACCAAGGTGCTCATAATTGTCTTCTGGTTCTCCAAAATCTTCAATGTCTCATCAATGGTCGAGGGAACCATAGGTTCCTAAGAAGTGGACTGCACTGCAATAGTACTGGACAAGTCAAATAGCTTTGCAGTTGCTATCTGCATCCAATTATTGAGACTCGCCAATGTCTATGAGACTCGCAACACAGATAGTGGGACAGTAGGCATGGGTACTGGCTTCAGAGCTGGAGTAGGGGTTGTGGCATAAGCTGTAGTAGGGAATGTGGATGATGGCAGAGGCATAGCTGCGGCACTGGAGGAAGGCTCGGCCGAAGTGGATGGAACATCAACTGTCTCAAAAACTACCACGGCTGGCTCATCAGAGTGGCATGTGGTGGTAGGAGGATGAACTTTCTTCTTGGGGTTGCTCGCATCCATCAGTGAGTACCAAGTAAAAGGCTTCTTCGACTTCATTTTTTTGTCATAATCCCTCGGCTCTACCTTTGCATCAGTGAGATATTCTATAATAGTGTTGGATACAAGTAGGACGATTCATTTTGTCGTGCCATCACTGAGATATTGGTTGCCATCACAACACCCACATTAATTGGGTACCCGACCATAATAGATGCCACAAGAACTGCACAAGGAATATGAAGGTGAGTTTTGTTCTGGCACGGATCCAACCTACTGCACATAAATGTCTGCCTCCCCTTTGCCTCAAAAATCAAAGTGTTCCGCTAACCAGTTTTATGGTTTGCGTGACTTTGTTAAGTTGGGAAAGTTCAGTTCTCATGGCTTGGTGATGTGTGGACTGGCATCGAAGTGTTCTTGATAGTATCGACCATACTTTGAGCTAGATGTCTGCTACCGGCATAAGGAACATTGTTGTGTGTTATGATTTTCGCCTGGATGGGGTCACGGGTTATATACAACATGGACGATTTCAGATAGTTAGAAAGCTAACATCATTTGATACCACCTAAGAAGGGTGCACACTCCACAAGGCGCACTGTGTTTTGATTTGTGGATGCCTGATTGGTATTACGATAATCGCCTGATTGATCGACTGTTGATGTCCGAATTTTGCTTTGTGGAACGAAAGAATTATAGAAGTACTCCTCGTGGGCTGACCATATGTGAGGAATGTGTCAGTTATTTAAGTAGTGTAGTTGGGATTGAATATGGATATTCTAGTATTCTAGGGATTTGAAGACTAAGAGAGTTATCGAGGAAAATTGTTCCATGGTTGTAAACGGTGAAGGTATGTTAAAAGGTTGGAAACTGATGGTATGTACCACAGATATGTTATTGTGGGATTTTCGGAGGCTATATACCTACTTCAGAAGGATCAGAATTGATTTGGAGGCTAGAGTGGATCAATTCGTGTTCTGATATGTCTCATGTGTTACTCTCCTATGTTGTGATGGGTTGTGATCTGTTGGTTATCTGCACACCGATGCGGTTATGCTTGGGCTTTGAAGTGAAATTCGAGCGAGATTGTTCTTGGGGTGTTGAATGTTTGATTGTGCCTTGGTTATGGACTTTATGTCTCTGGTATATAATGATATCCATATATCTATAGTTATGGTCACACACTTCATGTGTTTGATTTTGATATGCTTATGGTTGTTGATTGTGAGTATCATGGCTCGACGTATTCCAAGTGGACCGGTGTTGGACTGGGTCATGCATCGCAGCAACATTTGCTAGGATATGATCCTTTGTGCTTATTTAGTGTGTTAGGTTTCCCCTTGTGTGATGGATTGATAACATTGTGCTTTGTGGTGGTATTTGTTGAACTGGCCGGGTGAGTTCTTCATTTCCATTCTCTTTCCATCATTGGGTATATTTGAGTTATTGTTTGTTGGTGCACAGATTGCGTGGTATGTGGCTCTAGATAGGATTTTTGTGACAATTTGGTCGAGTAGCTTGTACTGGATGAGGTGAGGTTAGTGGGCATGAAATGAGTGCCATCAGATTTGATTAAGGTATGTTTGAAATAATTGTGTCACTAGTGGGCTTAGATTTTGGCTATGGTTCTTATCGGGAAAGAGGGCTCACGAGTTGTTAATCTGATGGGTGGTTATAAGTTTTTGTATGTTTATTTCATCATTGGCAGTGTAAAAAGGTTCAAAACAAGGTTTTAGTTGATATGAGGTTTGTTACTGGTGTCAGGGTGGTTAACGAGCAGTTATTGCAGGCGGAAGTTATTGCTATGAGTATTTGAGTTACGTGGTATATCATATTATTATGTCTTGAGATACGGTTATGGATTGATAAATCTTGTTCATATTTATACTGTGCATAGATGCAAGGTCATATAATGAGTTCCGGATGTTGGAGATTTGGGTTTTAAGGTTTATGGACTAAGGCTGAAGTAAGGATCCTTAGGTGGTGTTTTCAGCTTAACTGGATTGGGATGATGTGGGATCACACATGGTTATGTGTATGGTGAGGTTATATGGCGATTTAATGGCTTTGGAATGACTCTTGGCATGTTTGAGGACGAACGTATGTTTAAGTAGGGGAGAATGTAATGGAATGACCAGTCGTTTTGAGCTTTAGTGTTCCATTCACTTGATTTGAGACTTTAATTAGCTTCATATTATGTATTATGACTTGTGTGTATGGTTGTTTTCTATTTTTGAGCGGTTCGGGATTGATTTGGAAGAATGATTCTCGTTAGCTTTAAGTTTGAGGAGTTGACCAAGGTTTGACTTTTGGTAAACAGACTCGGAATCGGGTTTTAATTATTCCAATAAGTTTGTACGATGATTTTTGATATGTACAAAAGTTTGGTAAAATTCCAATGAGTTTTGGATAAGTTTGGGTTGTATGGTAATTGTTTTCGGCTTCGACATCGATTTGAGAATAAAGGTTACCATATTGAGCAAACGGTCTTTGATTCGCGTTTCGACTAAATCATTATATCCGTATTGTAATTTTGAAACTATAGCAACTATAATCATCAAGTTTCGACATCATATGAGAAATTTATGGTCATTTTACTAAGAATTGGGTTGCCAGATTTTTCAGATTAATTAGAAATTGCCATTGAATTCGTATTTAAAAATCTACACTATTTTCAAATATTGAAACCAACATATCACCTTCATTATAAGGTCAAATGGAGTGATTCAAAAGCCTAACTTGACTGGAAATTTACAAGGAATCTATTGGATGCATCAAAAGTGAGTTTTTGGAATCGTTTAGCACTAAAAATGAGGCAGAACAGCTGGGGGTTTTGGCTATTAATGTTGTTGAAGTTTTTCTCATTCTTAAAAGTTTGTGATTGGGAGAATTCAAGGTTGTTATTCAATTTTTTTTTATGAAGTAAAGTCCAAACCATAACCTATATTTTACTTTAATTCATTCCCTTGGTTTAAGCTCTAATCCATGATTTTAATTGAAACCCCGCTTAATTCTTTAAATTAAGATCTAGGGTTATATCCTATATTTTAAAAATTAAAAATGAGTTTGAGGCGTTTATTTCCTGATTCCTTTTGGGGTCTTGTTCTCCTATATTAGGAGAACAACATACTCGAATTTGGCGAGTTTTGGAAGAGTATTTCGGGAGATATGGGACCCAACTAGTGTGGGGTGGACTCTTGGGTTATGAACACTCAAGAGCAAAGTTTTGGCGAGTTGGTTGAGCTATCGGACTACGATTGAGTCAGTTTTCATTCGTGTGAGCTTGTATTAGTTCATGCTTCGCTCGGGTAAGTTTGGATTCGGAATCCAAGGCGAGCCCAATGTTGACTTTTGTTGACTTTTTGAGAAAAATGTAAAGATCATAGCTTTATTTATTCTAATTGGTTTCTCTTGCATTGTTTGATGTTATTAAGTTATTTTTGGTTTGTTTTGAGTCGTGTGGAGACAAATTTGAGGATAAAAGCTATTTAGGAGGGTTGAGTTGGCCTAGTTGAGGTAAGTATCTTGCCTAACTTTATGTGGAGGAAACTACCACTTAGGATTTGGGTTAATTGTGCTATTTGTGTTATGTGAAAGCCATGTACGCAAGGTGACGAGTGGGTACATGGGTTATATGTGGTATTTGACCGGTTTAGATTGCCTAGACTCTTTCCATGCCTTTAATTGAATTTCTATAACATGTCATATCTATCATTGTTAATCTACTCTTACATGCTCTATTTGATGTTGTTAGCACTTGTTCTACCTCTTACTTGTTATTTTGCTCTCATATGCTTTTGTTGAAGTTGTTGCCTTCCTTATTGTCTTGTTACCTCTTAATTGTTAAATCACTTTTAATTGAAGTTGTTATTTAGTGAAATATCATATGGTTGAGTTATTGGTGTTGAAGTTGTAATAGTCGTTATCACATTGAGGCGAAGTTGTTAATTATTGATATACCTTTCCTTGTTGAACATTCTCATTCATTTTATTATTGTTGAAATCTTGTACACATTGTGGTTGAGCCATGGGCTATTTGTTGTGAAAATATTTAATTGTTAGTCTCTTCCATGACTCCATGCTAATTTGCTACATGCCCTAACTGTTTTAATTGCACACCTTAATTGTCACGTGCTTTATTTGTCTTGTTGTTTTTTTGTAATATTTATTTTATTCATTATTACGGGGTTCCTTTATTGCCTTGCGCTCATACCCTTTGATTGTAGAAACTCTTGTAAATTGAGTGATTGAATTGCTTATGTTTATTAAAATTATTTGTGGATCGGGTTGCACGCTGCAACGATTGTGATATGGCGAAATAAGGAAGGATTATGATATTGATTAATGATGATATGGTGGGATCGGATTGCGCGCAGCAACCGTTTGTGTACGTAATATTTGATATTGACAAATGATGATATGGTGGAATAAGGGAGGAATACGATATTGAGTATGATAATATGGTGAGATCGGGATGTGCGCCACAACTGATTGTATACGTGATACTTGATATTAATAAATGATGTTATAGTGAAATAAGGGAGGATTGTTTGTGTGAGGTGGGATCGGGTTACGCACCGAAACGGATTATGTGTGTTGTACTTGTTTTTGTTGGTTTGTTAATTTTAAGAATTTTTATATGAAATTACGAGATTTGTTATTCTGGGCATCTGATATTGAGGTTGAGTTCGTTTTTAAAACTCTACTATTTTACTTTCATTCATCTTTATTTTCCTGTTATTATTATTTAATTGTGTGGAGTCACAATATCATATTCTATTGAGTTGTTGAGAACATAATAGTTTAAATAAAAGATTTATTAACATGCTTTATTCCATGTGCCTCTTAATATAGAACTCGTTATCTCACTCGATGCCTTATTATTCTAAATGGTTATCGCACTTTCACTATAATTGGGTTCTCAAATTATACTCATCACCATGTTCGATGTCTACTTTACTTAAACTTGTTATCATATTTTTCCTGAACAAATTCTATATTTAATTCGTAAATTTAACTTATGATTTGTTTTGTTTAAAAATGATACTTTTACTCAATTTTATTGATTTCTAAACTAAACCCATCTTATACTCTGTTTCGTACAAATTGAGTATTATTTTACTTTACTTGATTTCTAAAATAAACTCATTATTTCATTTTACACCTTACTTTATTCAAGATTGTTATTATGTTTTATGGTGTTTAAATATATCTTTCGTTCATCTAGATTAATATTTATCACAGTTGCAAGTACATGGTAGCATGTGGGCTTTACGAAGGTGATTGTTATTGTGGGCATGGGGGGTCATATGTGTAGAATTTGGATATTGTGGTCCATTACTTGTGGAATGAGGTGTAGCGCCTCGGGGTAATTCTTGTTGTAAGTCCATGTGTTGGGAGCGATTTGATTATTTGAGTTATCATCCGTTTTTCCTTATTTGAGTTCATGTGCATCTCATCGGTGTTCTGACTATGTTGTTTCTTTATTACTCATTTATTACTTGCTGTCATTTATGTTTCTATTACTTCATTGTTGGTCTTACATTGATGTTCTGTCCATTGTTAGCTTATGTATATCTTGAACAGGTTTCTATGTCTAGTAAGTATCTTGACATGGCATCGTCATTACTTTACCGAGGTTAGGCTTGATGCTTACTGGATACCATTGTGGTGTACTCATGCTACGCTTCTGCACATTTTTGTGCAGATTCAGGTATTCTTATAGTGTTGTCGAGGGTGGCATATGTGCGGCGGGAGACTTCAAGGTATACCTGCTTGATGTTCGTAGGCCTCAAAGTCACAATCTTACGTCATTATGCTACTGTTAAATTGTAATTCAACCGGTAATGTGTTTAGAAATTCTAGTGTATTTTACTAGTGCTTATGAGTCCATACTACCGGTTTTGAGAAATGTATAACTATTGGCCGCTTGCGGCTATGTATGTCATTTAATGGTGTATGATAAATGATTAAATAGTTTAATTTTGTTATTAAATCAGCATGTATTAGGCTTACCTAGTCTTAGAGACTAGGTACCATCACGACATCCTAAGATAAAAAAATTAGGGTCGTGACAATCAGTATCTGGCTATAGCCCGAGTACGCGTCTAGGAAACCTAGCAGCTCGTGCCCGGTTGTCGCGTCGATGAGTTGGTCGATATGTGGCAACGGGAATGAATCCTTTGGGCATGCTTTGTTTAAGTCTGTGAAGTCTACACACATCCTCCATTTTTCATTTTTCTTTTTTACCATCACTACATTGGCTATCCATTTGGGGTATTTCGACTCCCTGATGGAGCTATTTTCTAATAGCTTCTCTACCTCCTCGTGGACGGCATCATTGATGGAAGGGTTGGACTTTCGTCTTACCAGCCTTACCGAGGGATAGAATTAGTTGACATTCAATTTGTATGTGGTGATCTCTTTGGGAATGCCCGACATATTTGCATGGCTGAAGGCAAATAAATCTGCGTTATTTATTAAAAATTGGCTTAATTTACCTAGTTATCGCAGTTTTCAGTCGATGCAGGCCTTTTTCCTGGGGTCGTTGGGATCTAATTGAACAGGGTCGAGGTCCTCTATAGTTGAGCCCGCAACTTCGACTGTTTTAGGGTCCATGATAACGTCCATGGTCTCTTCTTGCGTCGACCCCGACCCTGTTGATTTCTATATCTCTTTTTCCTTATCTTTCTTCTGTTGGATGGCCATGTTATTCAAGGAGATGTGATAGCATTCCAGGGACGTGCGTTGTTCTTCGGTATGCTGAATATTCCCCAATGTGCTGGGAACTTGATCACTTGGTATAGGCTGGAGGGGAAAAATCTCATAAGATATATCTATGGTCGTCCTACTATGGATTTTATGCGGTGGCCTGGTCTATAATGTGGAATGTTGTCTCCATAGTTATGCCACCGGCAAAGACGGGGAGTGTAATTTCACCTGATGTTCATTCAACTGCATTATTAAAACCGGTTAGTGTGATGCAACATTGCACTATCTTGACATCAAGTCTCATCTGGGCGAGGACTAAGGGATGGATAATGCACACTCTACTCTCATCGTCTACCATGATACGTTTGACATCAGTATCTGAAATTTGTAAAGTAAGACGAGAGCATCATTGTGAGGGAAAGTCAAATTGTCGGCATATGACTCGTTGAAAGGGATACTTTCTTTGAGTATGTCCTATCGTCCGTGGGTGATATATCTTTTGAGCTTATGAGTGGAAGTGAACTTAACGTCGTTGATGGAGGAATCATCGTTGTCGCCGATGATCATGTTGATGGTACGAGCCGGTGACGGCAGCTTCGATGGACCTTGACATTCACGACCTTTTGGCAAAGTTGTTCCCCTTGTCACTCAGCAGCTCTTTGAGGTGTCCTAGTGGAATTTGCAGAGGACGTCGGATTTTCTTGTATTCGGGTCGGACTTCATCTTTGGCGGCTACTTCACCTTCGTTCCGAGTTTCTCCAGGGCGTAGACTATTTTTTTAGGTAATACACAAAAATTGTGAGCAGATAACAAGAGGGCATATACCTTTCTCATTCCTGTGAGTCCCCGTCCTCGGCCTAGATGGATCATCATCATAGTGTAAGGAAGGAGAGGGGATGACATATGTTGATGTCGTTCCCTATTTGGTCGTGAGACTGGGTGATCCTTCCTTATGTTATCCCTTCATTATTTCCCGCGTTCGGCTTATACCGAGACGAATAGTCAAGTCGGTCCGTAAAGGTCGTCATCATCTGCTCTAACTTCGACACAATAGGCATTATGGATTTCGTCCCAATTGGTTGGAGAGTACTTTATCAACCGGCTCAGTAATTTTTTGGTCGCTCTTGAACCTTCTCTACTCAACCCATTCTGAAAAGCTGTGGCTGGCAGCACTTCGGACACATTTGCTAGTGTCATCCTTACCCTATTGAATCGGGTGGAGAATTCCCTCAGTCTCTCTCCTAGGGAGTGCTTGATGTCGAAGATTTTGTTTACTCTTGTTTCGGCTTTCTTGGCTCCGGCATGCGCCGTTACAAACTTATCGACCATTTCTTTGAAGGTTTTTATGGAGCGGGCTGGTAGTTGTGAATACCATGTTAATATCCATCGCGTAAGGGTTTCACCAAATTTCTTCAACAAAATAGAAGACGCTTGTTTCTTGGTGAGATTGTTATCTTTCACGGCGGTGACGTAATGAGTCATGTGATCTTCGGGGTCAGTTGTTCCGTCATATATCCTGAGATACGATGGCATTTTGAAGGTATTTGGTATAGTATGCGGGCTGCTTCCTCACTATACAGCTTCTCTACGAACCTGCCAGTGTCTCTCTTTGGCAGTAGCTTAGGGGCGCCTGGTATCTTGTCGACTCATTCTTGGTGTTCTTTCATTTGATCTCTAAGCATTTTATTCTCATTCTCCATTTCTTCTAGCCTCTTCAGAAATTTAGATCCGGGTTCAACTAATTAGATTTGAATAAAATAGAGTCAATCTTAGCCAATATTAATCTATACTATATTAAAAGTGGGAAGCTCTTAAATATAAAGTTGAATTACTAAAATACCCTCCACTTAAACACTACTCTAATAACATTTTTGTACAAAAATGTCAAAATGTAAATATATCCTATTTATATTTTTCCTCAAACTTTTACTTTTCCCCCTTTATTTTAATATATTTTATAGGATATTTTTAAAAATCCAAAAGCCACCTCTGTAAAAAAAAAGTTGGGATTAGACAATTACAATATGAAAAGTCGCAACTATCTAAACCACAATCCGAAAAGTCGCAACAATTACAGAAGTGAGTAACTAGAAAAACATTTTCCTTACAATCTTTACCGCCTCATCAATTTTTTAAAACGATTTTTCTTGCAATTAATATAACTTAATGCTATTTCTATTACTGTATTCATTGTTCATTACAAAATTACGACTAAAGCATTTAAGTCACTCAAGAGGATTACGAGCAACCTCGTGTGATTTTATGTTAGATTTATAATTATTTATTGTCCTTATATAATTCATATATCCTTTCTGTTTGTGAAAGAAATATTCGGTTGTCAAGGAAATGGTCGCCTAGATAAACTCTATCTCAAGTACAAACGGAAACCCGCTGTATGTGAATTGGTCAAGTGCGTGTCATCAATTTTTACGTATATCTTATGGTATTTTAGCTACACTAACATCCTCTTAGAATCTCTTTTTCCCTTTTGTCTTCGGACTTTTCTTGACAAATTTGAAGGACTGAATTTTCTAATCAAGATGGTGAAAGGGAAGAGGATAATGTTCGTGGGACTCTTTGAGCCTTTAAGCAATGGCAATCACACATATGCAAAAACGAGATACAGGAAAGGAGCAGATGAGGTTTCATATCCCGAAAATCTATAGTCTGTTGTAGAAATCGTTATGTAGTTATAGTTAATGTAACTCAGTTTAATTTAATATTTAATATTTAATATTATAGTTTAATTAAACATCTTTTACTTCTAATTATTTTATGTATGTTGATATTCTCTATAATTGTGTCTTTTTAATATTTGGAGCGCAAAGTTTGATTTCTAATGTTGTATATGATCGTGCTTCTATTTTTTTTATCCATTGCAAAGACAAAGAAAAATATTTTTATTATTTGATCTGCCATTGGTCCAGTGACTCAGATTACATTGGATCAGGCAAGCAACAAATTATTTTGTGGATCTAAATTGATTTGAGATAGAATTCGAAGATGGTGTACTCTAATAACGTACAAAATTTGTTGCAGACAAAGTTTATTATTTAAATAATCTTTTTCTTTATACAGATGCATAATAATATTCTGTAACTATCTGTTGTTTCGTGATTCATTCCAATTTTGTGAATTTGACATAAAATTGTTAGTATAGCAAAGTATGCTTTCTATAATAGAAACGGAATAATAGAAATGCATATACATAAGATGTTGATTGTAGGGAGTACGCGACGTGATAATTCAGCGTAAAGACTAAAATAGTTTTAAAAAAATAACGTCAAGACATGGTATCACCTCTTCATATACGATTCAAAGACAACCAGTACTTTGTACTATTCCTGGCATTTCCTGTTGAATTTATCCTCTTTATAATGTTAGATATTTTCAATTATATTTTTGGTCAATTATTTATTTTATAGAAAGCACTTCTCTTGTTATTCTTTGCTGGGGTACACAATGCCAGTGTCCTCGTCAAAATTAAAAGGTCATATGGTGGTCCTTTATTATCTCAATACGTACGTAGTGGCTTTGAGACTTAAAATTCATGAGTGAACTGGGTGCCATGGTAATTACATACGAATCAAGAAAACTCAATTTTTGGTATGTTAACAAAAAAAAATAACTTAGGATAAAAATTATTTAGTGACGATTGTGATTGGCCGAAAGATAAAACAGTGTATTATATGATTAGGCATACACGTGCAACGCACGTATCGAGAGACTAGTATCTTAAATATATGTTAACTTATTTATAATAAAATAATATATCTATTTGACCGAATGGCAGTAAATGTGAACAACACTAGCAATATTCGATGACTCAAAAGGAGGATAGCATTAAATACCTAAAGAACCCTAATAGTGCAGGTAAAGAGAATATCTACTAGAATATTCTCTTTGAATATCTTATCCTAAAATTAGGCGTTATTCACTATGTTTACGGTGAGTGCTCGACCTCGACATTGATCTTTGTTAACTCTTCGACCTTCATCTTCAATAGCTTCATTGGCTCTGCCCTTTACTTCTTAAAAGAACACTTCAACCTTGGCCAGGCCTTTATTCAGGTCGTACTGGCGACACGTGGCAGTCCACGAAGTGCCTCCTTAATACTAACACTGTTTGACCATGTCAAAGATAATTTTTGACTCATACACTTGCTAAATTAGAAAATGAAGGAGGACGATGGATTAAGAAATACTTTGTACAATTTTTTCCTGTGGAACCGGATAGGGAAAAGAGCGAAAAGGCTATGTCTTATTCTCTGTCAAGACGGGGATACGTTTCCAATATTGCATACTAGTATTACTTTGCTTTAAGCCATGGTGGATTAGCTATAGATTGAGATACGCACAAGTTAGACCAATCATCCCGATTATTAAAAAAATTACAGATTAAAAGATCTTTGTTGGCAGGGGCAGGGGTAGAGCTAGAGTATGGGGAGCGGATTCAATAGAACTCAGTAGCTTTAATTCAAATTTTATATTTGTTTTTAAAAATCTATTGAATATGTATACATTATTAATTTTGAACCCAATAACTTAAAAGGATTTGAATCTCGAACCCATAAAATTGAAATCCTAGTTTCGCCTCTGTTTTTTGGTCCACCTTTTTTCTTGTACTAAATGTAGAGGCCAGATTTTATCCGTTTTCTAAACCTTGGCACTAGCTATAGGATCAAACTCAAAAGGAAATTCCTCGTTTGTTAGACAATAGGGTTGGGTTCTCCTGCTCAAGATCTTAACATCTCAACCATTTTTTTCTTTGGGGGGGAGGGTTTGTAGGTTAAAAGTTTGCTAATTACGTAAAAGCAGCACTACAATAAGGTCCCTTGGACAACTAGCAAATGCATCATTAACAAAACTAGGAAACAAAAGGAAGAGTCTATTCTTGAACTTGGGCATGCTAGTAGCGAGGTCAAATTGACACGAGTTTGCACCAGCAATATGCATGCTTTCCATCTAACTTGCCCTTATAACATTGACCTTAACTCGTTTTGTTTCTTCTGACTACTTTATGAACTTGGAGTAACATTTCCTTTCACACGTTCATTTATTTGCGAAGAAAAAAGAAGAAGCAATATTTGTATACGCAGTTTCCGATAAGTTACGTTCGATGCCCAATTTGGCGAAGATAATTTTCAAAATACCTAATTAAGAAAACGAAACCAAGAAACAGTTAGGTAATTCCTTTCCAAGAATGTGACCTAACAGTCGATGAAGTAAAATCTTTTTGTATTAATTTTACCTTATGGTAGTAGATACCTGATGGGCAGTGGCGGACGCACATGGTGGCAAGCGGGTTCAATTGAATCCGCTTCGTCAAAAAATAATATTGTGTATATGTATAAATTAGGATTAAAGCTGCGTAAATTTTGTATAAATATTTTATTTGAATTTGTTTGACAACTACTATTTTACGATTAAAGTTATGTACTTATAAGATTGAACTCGCTTGTACAAAATCCTGGGTCCGCCACTGCTGATGGGTGCGCACAAGTTAGCTCATATATGAGTATCGTTTTAAAAAATAAAACAAAATAAAAAATAAAAAATAAAAAAAAGTTCCCCACCCTATAAGAAGCAAACCTACGAAACTGGGCATGGGTAAGTGGTATATGAAGAAACTCGAATGGAACTCACTACTCCATATATGTAATTTACAAGGTGGAAGTAGCTTCAAAAAGGACCACTATACCAAGGCGTGCAGAACTGAAGTTTAAACTCACATCTTTTGTGTCTTCTTCTGCTTCAAAAGCTTGCATAATTGGATCAAATAGCCCATATATATCCTCTTGACAATTCAACTTCAACACCCTAAAGAATATGTCTATAACATCCATTCCTTTTGCTCTTCTTTATTTTGGCATTTCTTAGAAAGCAGAAAGGCCCCTTTCTTACTTCTTCTTCGTTAGTTTTTCGTTTGGAAGCCAAATTGTGCGACTTTGACTTCAGAGCTAAATCTATCCCTCCTAAAAGAGAATATTTTCTGGGATAGTAAGATTTTTTGAAAGTGACATAGTGTCTGTTTGCATTACACGGATATATCAATCGATCTCAAGGAAGTCAGAGGTCTGATGTAATAATGTGAATTTTATTTTATATATTTGTGGAAAAAGTAGAAACAATAATCTTTTTGATTGATAAAAAGGTTATGACTATATAGGGAAAAATATGTTACACCACGTGGCCGTCCAAAAGAAGGACACGTAAAACCTAAGGCGGGGAATAGCTAAAACCGAAGGCAATTGTCCTGTCTGTCACCAGAAAAAAGAACGTTCATAAAGACGCAATAAATACCCTTCGCCCGGTAGCATTTAATGAAGAATATTCCACGGCATTTAGTGTGTTGCCCATTATAGAGAATTTGTCATTTATGCTCACCTTTACACCTTCTTCAATGACCCTCATAATTGACATTAAAGAATGGCATGATCCTAGGACCTTGTTCCCTAGGTGCAACTATAAATAGTGAGCTTTGTTATCATTGTAAAGGGGACAACTTTTCTGGTAAACTTACGCTATAAACGATTAAAAGCTTTATACAACTTTACTTTCTTGTTCGTTGGTTTCATCACCGTTGTACCCGGAAACTCTGCCCCCGAATTACTATTTTCGTGATTTTATCTTCATTTCAAGGCTAAGTATTGCACATTTCTTTAATTATTTTATTATTTCAAGATCAAATTAATTCACTTGTCTAGAAACCACGTAAAATTCAACTGTACCGTTTTATAAGTAAACAGTTTGGCGTCCATCGTGGGGCCTAGACAACTGTGTAATTAAGTTGATACTTGCCTTTTTTACTAACGTGTTTTGATTATTTGTCTTAGCAAAAAATCATAAAAAATGATAGATAATGGTGTTAACAACACACGCAATGTTGAGGTTCAAGGAGACCAGTCTCATCTCGAGGATTCAGTCAGTCACATCAGCAATGAGGTAAATGATGCCACGCTGGTCCACGACAGGCGGTACCCACAACATGTTCGGGAGGCAACTCACGATGATGCTGAAGAGGAGCATGTTGTTGATGCGGTATGGGTCCTAAAAGAACAACAAGCGATCATTCTAGGCCACCCCACACGGCAGGATAAGGTTATGACAGAGTTGAAGCAGCCGCTATCAGGGGATTCAAACAACGCGAATAGACGAGGTCCAAATCCTCTCGGTGCTCCCGCGAATCAAACAATGCAGAGGGTCGACAACAACACCCTGAGGGGCGAGGATGGCTCTGATGGGGATGGGGGGAGCGGATCTGGCCCCAATAACAAAAACGTTCCCTTTAAAAAATAACTCTTACGATTTATGAGGGAAGTGAACGCTCGCATGGACCAAATATCGGGCGCACCACCGGTGCTGAAAGGTCCAGACTCAAAGAAGTATACGCAGTTGCCGTACAAACCAAGCACGGTACCAGAATTAATCCAGAAGCAGTTTTAAATCCCTGACGTGCCAAAGTATGATGGAACTTCAGACCCTCAGGAGCATATTACCACCGATACAACGGCGGTAAAGGGGAATGATTTAGCTCCTCACGAGATTGAATCTGTTTTGCTGAATAAATTTGGAGAGACTCTCACGAGGGGAGCCTTGACGTGGTATTCGCTGTTACCCGAACATTCCATAGATTCCTTTGAGATGCTCGTGGATTATTTTATTAAGGCTCATTTTGGGGCCAGAAAAGTGCAGGCCTGAATGGGCGACATATTCAGAATTGCACAATGAGAATCTGAGTTGCTGCGAGCATTCGTTACTCGGTTCCAAAAGGAGAGAATGTTGCTCCCGGTTGTTTCGGATAATGGGCGGCTGAAGCATTCACCAAGGGTCTGAATCTGAGAAGTTCAGATGCTTCCCGGAAATTGAAGGAAAGCTTGCTTGAGTTTCAAGCAACGACTTGGGTGGATATCCAAAACCGGTATGAGTCGAAGATAAGGATCGAAGATGATTAGGTTGGCTTCCCGGAATCGATAAAAGGATGGGAGAAGAACAGAGAAAAATTGAAAGACGATTTCGACACGGACAGATAGCCTTCAAGGGGACAGTTTTTGCCCTACGAATGGACAGAAGGCCACGGTAGAGGCTTCCGGTCAGCGGACAAGTTTGCCACCGACAGAAGGACTGATCGCGGTCAGAACAATAGATCATTGCAGGACAAATAAGCGTCAGGTACGTGGGATACTTCCTACCCCAGGCTGTCAGAATACAATTTCAACGTCAGTGTAGAAGAGTTGGTATCAGCTATGAGAAACATCAAAGAAGCACGGTTCCCAAAATTGGTGAGATATGATCCTAGCCAGAGGGATCCCAACTGATGTGAATATCGCGGGACGAATGGCCACCGGACCGGGGACTACCGACATCTCCGGGAAGAAGTGGCGACACTGTTGAAGAATGGGCATCTCAGAGAATTCTCTCGTTAGCAAAAAAAATGCAAGTATCGATAACCCATAGCAAGAGACTCCGGGAAGTTGCTGAAAACGACATCACTTTCACAAAGGAAGACACAAATGGATTGTTGCTACCGCACAATGACGCATTGGTAATTTCTTTAAATGTGCTAGATTTTAAAATCAAATGTGTTCTAGTGGATCCAGGAAGTTTAGCCAATATCATACAATGGAGAGTATTGGAGCTAGCTAAACTCACCAGAAGCATCTTTCAGCCACAAAACTCCTCGCCGGATTCAACCTTGTGAGCTTGACAACCTGAGAAGAGATTTTTTTTCCCCACGAACGTTGAAGGGGTGATGAAAATGACTCTTTTTGAAGTGGTGGATGGTAATATGGGATATAATATTATTCTGGGAAGACCATGGTTGCACGAGATGAGAGTTGTACCGTCAACATATCATAAGTTGAAATTTCCAATGCCCGAAGGAATTAAACATATAAGGGGTGACCAACGGGTGGCAAGGTATATGAATGCAATTTTGATCTCTAGTATAAAAGGGAAGGAACACGTGGCATAGCTACTACAGGACCGGCACCCGCTCTCGAATAGAATGAAGTTAGCCCCGGGGTAGAAGTGTCGGAATATTATTAGGTGCCAAGGTATTTCCAGGTACTAGAAGAGACGGATGCAACAACATCCACGGCGGAAGAGCTCCAGCAAGTTGCACTGTTTGAAGATTTAGAAAGGAAATTCCACTTGGGGGTAGGGTTGCACCCCGAGACAGGTCTGACTTTATTAAATTTCTTAAATTTAATGTCAATTGTTTTGCTTGGTCGCATGCGGACATGACAGGTATCCCAGCGTAGGTGGTCGTACACAAGCTAAGTTTGGATCCCAACATCCCTCCGGTAAAATGAAAGAAACGCCCTATTACGGAGGCCAAGAATAAATTCGTCAAAGAAAAGGCAACTCACTTACTCGATATCGGTTTGATCTGTGAGATAAAGTATTCAGATTGGGTAGCTTATGTAGTAGTAGTTCCTAAGAAGAAGAATAAATTTCGCATGTGTGTAGATTATAAGGACTTGAATAAGGCGTACCCGAAAGACTCGTTCCCTATGCCAAACATCAATCAAATGATTGATGTGACGCCCAGGCACGAGTTAATGAGTTTCCTCGATGCTTATTTCGGGTATAACCAAATTAAGATGAACTCAGAGGATCAGGAGAAGACTTCGTTTATAACGAATTTCGGCACATATTTCTATAATGTGATGCCCTTCAGGTTGAAGAATGCTAAAGCCACTTATCAGCGGCTCGTAAACAAGATGTTTGAAAAACAAATAGGGAAAAAACTATGGAAGTTTATGTAGACGATATCCTCATTAAGTCTTTGAATGCAGGTGATCACCTTAAGCATCTGCGAGAACTTTTGACATCCTAAGGAAGCATAACATGAAGCTTAACCTTGAAAAGTGCGTGTTCGAGGTCAGCTCCAGTAAGTTCCTAGGATTTCTGGTATCACAAAAGGGGATTGAGGTAAACCCCGATAAGATCAAGGTCATCGAAGACATCCTGGACCAGCTGTCAAGCGTGAAGGAAGTCCAAAAGATCACGGGGAGATTGGCTGCTTTGAGCAAATTCATTTCTCGGTCATCAGATAAATTCCACCATTTCTTCGCACTGCTCAAAAATAAAAACAACTTTGAATGGACCCCCGAATGCCAGTAGGCTCTGAGAGATTTGAAAAGGTAATTGTCAAGCCCTCCATTACTTTTGAAACCAAACGAAGGCGAAACACCGTTGGTATACCTCGCAGTCTTAGAAGTAGCGGTAAGTGCGGTTTTTGTCCGAGAGGATGAAGGTAATCAATCTCCCACGTATTACCTTAGAAAATTTTTAACGGGAGCAGAAACTCGCTACCCGCACTTGGAGAAGCTGGCCTTAGCTCGTAGTCGTCGCTCAGAAGTTGAGGCCCTACTTCCAATGTCAACCATAGTTGTCGTGACCACATTTTCCCTGCGTAATATCCTTCAGAAACCCGAACTCTCGGGTAGGCTAGCCAAATGGGCCGTCGAAATGAGTGAATTCGACATAGAATATAAACCAAGGACTCGATTAAGCCACAAGTCTTGGCTGACTTTGTGGCCGATTCTAGTCCGGGATTACTGCCTCTAGCAACCAAAGAGGCAGTCATGGTGTCATAATCGACATCGTGAGTTTGGAATTTATTTATGGACAGAGCCTCCAACGTAAAAGGGTCCGGTCTTGGCATAGTATTAACCACGCCTTTGGGAGAAACCCTAAGGCAAGTCGTCAGAATGGTCCCTTTAACTAGCAATGAAGCAGAATATGAGGCTTTGATTGCAGGAATCGAACTGGCCCGGGGACTAGATTCCTAGTTCATAGAAATCAAGTGTGACTCACATCTGGTGGTAAATCAGGTCTACGGGATCTTCGAAACCAAAGAAGAGCGCATACAACAATACATGGTAAAGGTCCAGGCTCTGTTGGATCGAATTCGAGAGTGGTCTCATATCTCAAGGGAAGAAAATGCAGAAGCGGGTGCACTGGCTAAACTCGGCTCATCGACGGTAATGAAGGGATCAGAGTCCGGGACGGTAGTACAACTGATGCTCGGTCCTGGATGTAGATAGTTATTATGAGGTAAATACTACTAATTTGGTCTGGGACTGGAGGAATGAGATTATTGATTATCTCGAGCACGGGAAATTGCCCGAAGATTCCAAGGCATCTCGGGAGTTGCATGTCAAAGTAGCACGGTATAGCTTTAAAGAAGGACAATTGTACAGAAAATCTTTCCAAGGCCCGCTGGCCCGATGTTTGGGAGCATCCGAAGAAAATTACGTTATGGGAGAGGTCCACAAAGGGATATGCGGAAAGAATCCGGGTGCATATTACTTAGTATTAAAAGTGGTAAGGGAAGGATATTATTGGACCTGCATGGAACAAGACGCCAAAGAATTCGTACAAGGATGTGATAGGTGACAACGCTATGCACCGCTAGTACATCAAATGACGGAACCACTACATTCGGTCATGTCTCTGTGGTTGTTCATGAAGTGGGGGATGGACATCGTCGCATCGCTGCCGCTGGCTCCCGATAAGGTAATATTTCTTTTGATTTTAAATGATTATTTTTCTAAGTGGGTGGAAGCAGGTCCTTATCAAAAGATCGGCGAACACAAAGTGGTGGATTTGTTGTGGAAAACATAATCTGCAAGTTCAGATACCAAAAGAGATAGCATGCGACAATGGGCCGCAATTTATCGGCGCAAATATCACAAAGTTCCTTGAAGATTTGAAAATAAAGAGGATCACATCTTCACCATATCAACCGAGCGCAAATGGTCAAGTGGAGTCAATGAACAAAGTGATTATACAAAACCTCAAGAAAAGGTTGGAAGCGGCTAAAGGTAAATGGACTGAGGAACTACCCATAGTTCTATGAGCATACCGAATGACGGCCCAATCGAGCACGCGAAAAAAACTCCCTTTTCCCTTGTGTAGGAGCAGAAGCCTTAATTTCGGTGGAAGTAAGGGAGCATACCTTAAGGTATTTCCAGGAAACCGAAGAAGCAAACAATAAAGTGATGTTGGTAAACTTGGAGTTACTTAATGAGCACAGGGACTTGGCACATATAAGGATGGCGGCACAAAAGCAGAGAATAGAAAGAGATTACATTCGAAGGGACAACCTTCATTACTTTAAAGTGGGAGATTTGGTTTTAAGGAAAGTCAAAACACATGGGAACTCAACGCAGGGAAGTTAAGGCTAACTTGGAAAGGGCCCTACCGAGTTTCACCTGTCACCGGGAAAGGTTCGTACAGAATGGAGAAAAGTTGCCAAGAAATTGAAATGTGGCACACTTCAAGAGATATTATTGCTGAAAAACATCGTTTGTACTGGAAGTATGCATAGCACTTTTTTTCCCTTCGTCCAGTTTTTGTCCCAATTGGATTTTTCTGGAAAGGTTTTTAACGAGGATGAAATGGAAAGCGTACTATGAAGAAAGTTTCAACAGAAGCAATAATACCTTTAATAGCAAGGCACACAAGCGAAGAACCACTCCGGGGCAGATAGATAATCTTTGGCTCTATAGCAAAATTTCCACCGGGAAAATAAGTTTGCTGTAAAGAAAAGGTTACCCGACCATTCACAAGTGCAAACCACTAGAGGGTTGTTAGATAGTCTTTTTCTCGATAGCATAAATTCCTAAAGGGAAGTGAAGTTTGTTACCAAGCGTAAGATTGTATAGCAATTCATTAGTGGGATCCTCGAAGGTGTAAGATTCATAGTATTCCTTCGCGTTCTTCGCACGTGAACACTTGGGGGATGATATGAGAATGCAGCAATAGTGACTACCACGTCGAGTGGAACACGAAATCCAGGAACATAATTGTGTCATCGGGATCGAGGACTTCGCGGCCAGCCCCTTAGAAACAAGTTATACAAATTAGCCACAAGAAATGGCAATTTCTCTTTAACATAACGAATGCTTATGTACTTTTTGAAAACAGAAGGAATAAAATAAAGTCCTTTTATTTTTCATCTTGTTTCTTATCTGATCGATGAGTTGATTTTATCATTTGAAAGTTACACAAGTACTTCAAATGCTAGTGCCGTAATGAACAGGAGACATCCTCTTTAAGAGCATCGTAAACATAAGAGGGCCTCTCTTATGAAAATTCTCATGTTAAAGGGTTGATTTCGGTAGAACTTATGCCCAAAATCAAAATGCTTACGAGGAAAAATACACCCAAGGCTTCACATAATAAGACACAAACAGTAAAACTTGCGCAAAACTCTTAAGCAAAAAGAAGAGAATGCAAAGGTTAAAACTCGCGTAAATGTTCAAACAAAAGAAAGACTCAAACAATACTTGAGAAAAAGGATGTTTTTATTTACAATAACATGCCAAAATGGCATGGATACAAAAGCTGGAAAAAGAAAAGAGAAGCTAAACCGATGCATCTCTGGAGCCCAGAGGAAGATAAGTGTATGCGCCCCCAAGGGAAGTGGGTAGATCTGCCGATGGCTCAACATTTTGGCCCTCGTCAGTTTAGCCTTCAACATCTTCGCCTCCCTTTTCCTCTTCAGTTCTCGAAGTTTCAGAACCGGAACCGGAAGAATCGAAAGGATCAGGCTCTACCGCAAGACTACTTTTAGTAGCTAACTCAAGCTCACGAACCTTAGCAATTTTGGGATCAAAGTCAATGATACCAGCTTTGGATCTTCCAAGATTTTTCTCCCCATGTTTTACATAACATTAGTTTTCTCAACAACAAGGTAAGTCACTCGGTGCTTAAGTACTTCTTTGAGTAGGGTTACGTAGGCAGAAAGGTTTTCTCGGGCGGATCTAACGGATCTGAGGCTAACATCCACGTCACAGATAGTTGAGCTAAAGAGCCTATTATGCTCGATAGTTTTCTTATACTTCTCCTCCAACTAGGCATGTTTCACCCCCGCAGTAGCAAGCTCTTTACTTTTGGAGTTCAAGGCTGCCTTTTAGTTGGTCAATCATTCGGCGGAGGCAGCCTCGCGGTCAGTTGCAGCAAGAACAACATTATGGACTTCAGCCTATTTGGCCCTAGCTTCGTTAAATTTAACCCTCAGCGGGACAATCTCTTGGCTAAGGGTTACCACTTCTTGCTCGCTTTGCTGCAAACGAGTCTCCAATACAACGGAGTGAGCAGCTTTGGATTATATCTGAGAGGCAAGCAGCAGTTTGCTCCCGCTCGGTCAAAAGTTGATCTCGTGCGGAGGTAAGCTCTTCCTTTTCCTCGATCAACCTTTGGAGGCCCTCGGAAGCAAGAAAGTTTGCCTATAGAGCAAGAAAGGCAAACTTAGAATATTTTCAGGCAAAAGCAAAAGAAATAACAAAGGAAGTAAAGAATGTACCATTGCAGCATTGTGCATAGCATTGTTCAACAAGCCCTCTCGAGAGAGAGCATGTATCTTTTTCCAATATTTTTCTGAAGTCAAAGGCTTCAAATAGTTAGCAAGTTCCACCGGTCGGGATAGCAAATTGCATACAGTGGAGATCGGGAGAGTAACGTTTCTCCTCATTCGCGGATCTTCTGGGGTGGGGCATAGTTTTTCCCTAAATTCCCATGAACTGGGGACTGGGGGAGAAGGACACCTTCTTCTCGGGAAAATGCAGTTGGTGGAGATGAGGTAGCAGTTGCTGGTGTTGGTGAAGATGGAGATGAAACTGATGGAGTTGAAGGGTGAGAAGCAGCTACGACAAACGCAATGCCGGTTGTTAGTTGCTCGTCAATCGAGGATGGAAGGGAACCAGTACTCAACCCAAAAATATCAGGCGCAGCGACTGGGACATAGAAGCGGGAGTTGGCATTTTCCACCATTTCATACTCCCCCAAGAGCACCGAGACATCGTCCTCGGCTGGTGTAACTAAGTCAACGGGTGGAGCGGTCTGTTGAGTTGAGGAAGGTCGGCCTCTTCTATGTAGAAAATATCCTTCCTCTCTAGCTTCTCTATCATCGTCAATCATCACGACATCAATGGCCGACCCTGTCGGAGGGCTCGTCACCATGACTTTCAGAGACGACTTAGGGGGATCATTCTTTGCCCTCTTATTTTTCCCTCCGGCCGTAGAGGAATTCCTTCTTTTTGGTTGCTTTTTCTCCGGCCGAGAACTCCGAGAAGTAGCATTTGCACCAGAGGAACGCCCGGAGACGCTTGTCTGTGAAAAAACTTTTTGCAGCAGCCTCACCGCATCACTAGGATCAGCCAAAATGTCCTCCTCGGGGACAACAACTGAGCCTTGGGGTAGACCTAAATTCAACAGAAGGAAGGATTCAGATAATTTTCTCATAAGAAAAGGTAAGGACATAACGAGTTAAACTTACCATGATTTTTGGACTTCCACCCGTATTTCAGGGACATCTCTTTCCACGAGCGGGTTTCGGGCATGGTAACGTCCAAAATCTTCTGAACTCACTGGTCTAGGCCCTCAACCCTAGGGAGAACCCACCGAACCGTTGAGGCAGGAAATAGAAAGAGAATTAATAATGACGGGGAAAGGATCTTTAACAAGGAAAGAAACATACCATATACTCACGAGTGTGGTTCCACAGTTCTGGGAAGGAAGAAGCTGAGGCCTGGATGATGCATTGGTGGCAACTGAAATAAACCGTTCCATACACCCACGGTCATTATCATCATCCATGCTAGACAGCAGCGCATGGTGGCCCCATTTGCTGAAGTTGATCATCCCCCACAGAAGATCTTAGGGGAATAAAGGTTCATCACATGAGCTAAAGTTAGCTTCTCTCCTGTTTCCTGGCACAGGCGCCGAGGCAAGCAATCATCCTCCATACGGAGGGACTCACCTATGCCAAACACACTTGATAGCGTAGGCAAAACTCTTCAATAACAGAGTCAAGCTCTCCACTCAGAGAAAATGTCCCCAAAGTGAAAGGATATGTATAGAAGTACGTAAAATCTTTCTTCGGTAACGTTACCCGCTCCCCCAGGTCGGGAGCGAAAATGGCTAGGTCCTAGCAACGACAGTCTTCCTTCATAGTAGGAATGCTGGAAGGACGGATGGAAGAAGGATATCTGCTAACGGCCCATGTACGAGGGATAACAAAAGAAAATTTCTCTCTGAAGTCTTTTGCCGTAACAAGACTTCTAGGGATGATGGTGCCCACTGTTGGAGGAGCAGAGTCCTCGGCCTTTTTCTTGTTCTTTGAAGAACTAGTATTCTTTGAAGAAGAAGCCATTATATGGAAGAATAAAAAGCTTTTTCGTTTGAAGAGAGTTAAAGAAAGACTGAAGGACATGATGCAAGTTGAATAAAGAGAGTTTCAGAGAGTTTGGAGAGTTATGGAGTATTAATGAAAGAGGTTGATGCGTATAAGTAAAGGTTTAGGCGGTTAAATTTGTGGTCATGATTACCTCGATAACCGGCAAAAGTTATGTTGAATCGTGGAATGACGCATGTTCGGGACATTAAATATGGAGAGACGTGCGTCTAATCAACCGTCAGAAGCTTTTCAGAAGGAATCATAGTAATTGCCGCCAAAAAGAGTGCTTCTACCAACTTCCCGGTGACACAAAGTTATGTCACCGGAAAGCAAGGGAACTATCTGTATAGGGTAAAAAATGCTATGCCACGTGGCCGTCCAAAAGAAGGACACGTGGAACCTAAGGCGGGGGATAGCTAAAACCGAAGGCAATTGTCCCGTCTATCACTGGAAAGAATAACGCTCATAAAGACGCAATAAATACCCTCTGCCCGATAGCATTTAATGAGGAATATTCCACAGCATTTAGTGTGCCGCCCGTTACAGAGAATTTGTCATTTATGCTCACCGTTACACGTTTTTCAATGGCCCTCATAATTGACATTAAAGAAGGGCATGATCCTAGGACCTTGTTCCCTAGGTGCAGCTATAAATAGTGAGCTTTGTTATCACTGTAAAGGGGCAACTTTTCTGGTAAACTTACGTTACCATCGATTAAAAGCTTTAACAATTTTACCTTATTGTTCCTTGGTTTCATCATTGTTGTGCCCAGAAGCTCTGCCCCCGAATTACTATTTTTCGGGATTTTATCTTCATTCAAGGCTAAGTATTGCGCATTCTTTAATTATTTCATTATTTCAGGATCAAATTGATTCACTTGTCTAGAATCCACGTATAAATTCAATTGTACTATTTTACAAGAAACAAGGATATATTTGCCACATCCATTAGAGAAAAGTCTTTGTTCAAGCTTTATACCTTATCTTATTTAATTTGATGCATGCATGTGGTGTAAGTAATTTTTTTATTTTTTATAATGGTAGTCTCAGGGCCAATTTGTGCTCGGTTATTCTATAGTATCTGTTACTTTCAACCTGTATAGGTATTATAGATAACTTTGCCCGTCAATACTTAGGTAGCTGGAGGAATTCACGTATTATTTTTGTCTTTGTTAGAATTTGAACCCTATTTTTTCTTTCTAATGGCTTTTACTAAGTTGGTTGAGGTGGTGCAACTAAATTATTATCCTCAAAACATGTGTATATGTACTACATTACAATTACACGATGTTGGTTTCAAAGCTAAGCAATGGATTTCCCCAACGGGAGGTTGAAAGCTAAAATGAGTGGATGGTTAGGAAGACATATATAGATACATAAAGGATTAGTACTTGAGAGTAAGATGGTATTATTGAGGTTTTACGTACATAGAAATAATCAAGAAGTACTCTCCATGATTCTGATCCAGAATATACTCCTATCTGTTGCGTAGGTAAATAATTATCAAGAATGATGGTTTATGTATGCTTTCTTGAAAATAAGATAAAACATTTTATTTTGCTGGAATAAAATTTTGTGTTTGGGGGGGGGAGGGGGGGGTTGGATATGAGAAGAAGGGCGGAAAGGAATCAAAATGAAGAATCACATACTGCGCGCTGTGGACAAAATGTGGCCTCTAACCTCTAACAAATCTTGATGATTCTGTTTGAAGCTTGAAAAGTGAAAGGAAATAGAATTTAAATCTAGAGAAAAGAATAGGTACATTCTCCAAATATGTAAATCGTGCCAAGGCAAATATTGAAACACAAATTGAAGGTAAAAAAACATTCTATCGCGATTGGTTTCAAGATTAGGTTGACTTTGAGGATATAATGATAATTGAGAAATGGTTCGACTATATAGATCACCATAATTGAGGGAATTACCAATCCCACAGGCAAAGTGAGATTGCTAATTCCCTTTTCATCCCTTTTAAATTTTGTACACTTCTGATTAGAATCTACTCCCTCCTCCAATCGATATCATGTCTTTTAAATTTTGTACACTTCTCAAGAAATATTTAACATCCTTAATCATAAGGTGTTTTGTTTAAACTTTTATACTCAAATTTCATCCGGGTCAATTGGTTTTGTAGCTCTTTACAAACTTATTTTTCTATCTCTTTTTTTACACATGGGAGTTTCACTTTTACACATAAGATATCTAAAAAGGTCATTTTTTTTATTTTAAAATTATAAAGAGGCATATAAATTTACAACGTATATATGTTATAGAAACACAAATTTATATTATCTAAAGGAAATGAAAATTATGGATGAAGAAAACACATGTAAAGGAAATGAAAAGGCAAGGCATATGGTTCTATAAAATCCAACCAAAAGGATACCGTTTACAAGCCAATCCCAAGGGTCCCGTGGACATTATTTCTTCTTACAGGGGAATTTCTTTTATTTATATGCTCAACTCTTTGGAAGTACAAGCATGTTTCCTCAGCTGTGAATGAAGGCGATCGTACTATCCTTCCCTTCCCCGAGTGTCTGTCTGCATGGAAAAACAGTGCAGCATCAGCAGTCACACTTTCCACAGCTTAAAAAGGAGGTTTAGCATGTCCAATAAGCTAAGATCAAATGACCGGATAAATAGATTGTGCCAACATGTTCCATTACTTTTAACATGTTGACAACATAAGCTAAACTCAGCAAGAACGGTCTAGAAACACCGTGGTGCTGTATTATTTTGCCGTATCAGCAGATCAGATGTGGTCTGTACCGAAAAAAAGAAGATTGATACTCAAGTTTATGACTCACCTGTATCCTATTACATGATACAGAATATTTTTCTTTATTCAGATAACATTATCTCAAATTAATCAACCTACTGTACCTACATGCAGGTTAGGAATAAGATCTTGACAGTAGTGTCATATATCAATACGATAAATAAATAGTTTAAAACTAACTTTAAAATGTCAAAATATGAATGAATCAATCGACTGTACTTTATTCCCAAATTACCTTGGTTCAGCTATATGAATCCTGAAATGAGTAAAATATACTAAATTAGCCCAAGATGTTTGGTCACAAGGTACACATTACCTGAAATGAGTAAAAATATGAATGCACCTCAAATAATAGACTTCTATTTGTACGAAGAAGCAGCTCTGTAAGATGAACAGTAGGCCAGCTCTTTCAGTAGGGACACAACATCAGCTGATGAACCAAGAAGGTATCTGGAAGTAGAGCACTTTCTACCAACTGCACAAGAGAAGTAGTTATCAGCCTTGAGGTCAAGAACCGATGATCCTTCATGAACTGTCATTCTATCACGCATCATGGACCACCAATTTCCATTTTCATTACTGCCAGCTTTCTTGTCTAAGGTTGAGGCTTGCTGGGAAACTTTGTAACTAACTGCCCGATGCCCACTTTTACCAGCTGAATGATTTGAAGTATTTCTATTGAGATGGTTAGCTATCTTGGTTCTTGTAGTTGCTGCTTGTCCAAGAGGAAGCTCTGGCTCAAAAAATGAATAAATATCTTCATCCTGAAAGACAACAGTTTATTCCAAGCTAAGTGTTCAAGGAAAAGAAATACACAACGAAGAAAACAAGAATTACGAGTTGTACCTAAATGAATGATTGATACATTAACAATTTTTAATGAGCTATATTCAAACATGGAGGCAAAATGAAGCTACTAGCAGTGAGGTTCTGTGAAGCTCTTGACAAAGCTTCTGGGCAGAGCGGGTGGGAGTAGAGGGTCTTTCAAGCTTCTCGCCAATGAGCAGTTGAAAAAACTTAAACCAAAAGTCGCCTAGAGTCCCTGGGAGAGGAACATCCAGGAGTATAAGAGCAATGTTATCAAAAGCCATCTCATTGTCTCTTGAATTGATGAAGCGATGTGAAGCAAGAGGTTATCGCTTCATGGGTGAGGCCACAGGCTTCATAGAAGTTTGTGCTTCAAACAATGACGCACAAATAGATTCCAACGAAAAGCAGACGGTTGTTTGAATCACAATTTCAGGGAATTGGATTAATATCAGCCCTTCTTTTATCACGGTAGTGAGAACGCCAACTTGAGCGCACCTCCACTATTCCACCAGAACCAGGTGCCAGCTACCTCCCGCTAGCATTGATACCAGGCAACTCTCATATCGGCATTACGGTATATTGGATATAGAATTAATCACAATTTGAATTATAGTCGTTAATCAATTAATGTTTAGAAAATTTTAATGTCATAAATTGTGCACTTCAAAGAAGCGTGCACGTCACTTCTGAAGGACTAAGAAACAGCAAACTACTACAGCAGACAGACAAACAGGTTGATGATGTAACTGAAGGAAAACGAGGCCCCAAAAAGGCCATAACAGGCTCGGAAAAAATCCGCAGACATTAGAGGGGTCCGGAGAGAAGTCCATGGGGTACCATATGTTATCTTGCTCGGACTAAGGTGCGGGTATTCGATACAGGTGAGGATCTATAGGTCAGATTCTTCATCACATAAATTTAGGATTCGAGGGTATGGATTCAAGAGCGAATACGGGTGCTAGAATATGGCCAATAAATGTAAATTACAACATATAAAGTATATATCTCAATTAAGTAAACTTACTGAACTAAACTAATTATATTCAATTCTTTATAATCACTTAATAATATTTTATTCATAAGATATCTTTAATATTTTATTCATAAGATATCTTTAATATTTTATTCATAAGATATCCTGTGTAATAGCAAAGCATTCTCTTACTTTATATAACTACCATCTCTTCTCATGGAAGACTGAGTAGATATACCAAGACTACATGAGGCAAGGGAATGGAGAAAGTCAAAGAGGCATAGTGTGCACTAAATATCAGCAAGGACTCAACAATCTTTGTTAATTTGCCCGAATGTGGAATAATAGGTAATTGATTAGTGTATTAGAGAAAGCTGAAGGAAAAGCTGTGTAGGGATCAACAAACTTGAGATGGCTCTCCAGGGTGGTTCTGTTAATCCCAACCCAGAAGTGCTTAGGATCCAACTCATACCTAGTATGGAGTTTTACCCCATCTATTGTTTCTCTCAAGGTGACAACGTGAAAGAAAAGTATCCTGAAAGTTGACAGATGTCATAAAGACTCTCAGTGACCTTTTCGAAGTCAAAGTACACTAGGCCATTGAGTGGACACAATCGAGATTATGGAATCTGAAAGCAGAGAAGATAGATGACTTAAAAGTTAAAACCACATGCTTGACATTAAGAAAATTGTATTTTCAAATGGAAGTATCAAGGTGCCCTGATGCAGATTTCCCTTGATAGAGCTAATGAATACAAAGCCAGAGCTAGGGAAGGTCATTGAGGAGCTAAGGGAAGAGGGAAGAACTTTGTGCCTAATTTTATTAGAGGGATCTCCATCTTTGAAACCTCTGATTCGAGGATCTATCATTGGCCTTGGCCAGCCTGCACACACCTCGACTATTCCAACGGGTACCTGCTACCTCCTACTAGCACAGGTACAAGGTAACTCTGTCCACCAAGGCTTAGGCGGATGAGAAAGAATCATCTAGGTGTTTTTGCCTATGCTAGGATTTGAACCTGACAACTCATGATTCTTCCTCTTCTGCTGCATCAATCAGTAAGGGTATTTCCATTTTGGAGCACGGCTTTGGCTATAAGCTTAAGATTTAGCTACGCCTTCATTTCTATTCCTTAACTGTTTTGGATAATCCATCAAGGTAACTACTTAAGAGAAGACTGATTTCATATCTAAGACTTCCACAAACTGACAAACATCCGGAAACTGTGATAGTTGAAAATGTGAAATATGAAAGGAAAGATTTCCGAGTTATTGGGACAAGTATTTGAGATGTGGCTTCAGAATTTCTTGCAAACTTGGATGCTCAAGGCGACCTCATGAAACTTTTGGGAAACAATAAGCCTTTTGACCAAACCAGGCTTTGAAAGCAGGAGTGAGTTTCCTCTACCAAACAACTTGAATAACCAAACTAGTACTCAGTGCATCCCATTTTGTACGACCTGTCCTGACTTTTGAGGAATTTAAGAGAAATATTTAAATGAGTTACTACAATGGAGTTCAGTAGATATATGTCAAATACTAAATGGATGATGTGAGAAGGTAACAAGATGTTGCATCAAATTGTCAGTAAGACTGAAGTAGAATTACAACAAACAAAAAAACAGCATTATTGTGGTGGACGGCAGATGCCACCATTTAAGAGGCTGTATATTTGTTCGATGAGCTAAAATAGAAAGTAGGTAAAACAAAATAAGATCAAGTATTAATTAAATTCAAAAACTACCACAAGGTCCAGGTAGCTGTATAGAACTAAAGAAAAAAATAAGCATGTTCAATTATTTGCGCCCTCAAAAAGACAAACTATTGACAAAACCACAGAAAGAAAGCACATTAATGTAAGAACATCCTCTTAAGATGCAATCTGCCACAAAATCCAACCACAAAAACCATGCCAAGTTATATGTTGCGCAAAGTTTTTAGGTTAAAAGGGAGTTCCTACACTGCAGTTTAAAAGCTTAAGTGTTCAAACTGGTCAAGTATATATGCTGTTAGCCATAACTTTCATCCAAATAGAGCATTTAACAGTTAATTCAGCATTTTGTCAACCATAACATAAAAAAGATTACACACCTTTGGCAGAAAGTGCCCTATGCATAAAACATAATCAATTGGTGCCTTCACATCATTGTTATGCACTATTTCTCCCAAAATACGATCAATTGCTGCCCCCTGTACAAGAATAAGCTACATAAGAAAATAATCAATTTAACACAAAATTAACATTCTAGGAATGCCAGCACAGACCTTAGTAACACCAACTGCTCGAACCTCAACAGATCGACTACCCTGGACTACATCTACAGAAGCATTTGAAATTGGGCCTGTCCACAAATGTTGCAAGAGATCTTTTGATTGAAGTCTTCCAAACTCGATATCTGCATGCTCAGAACCCAGTAACAGAATGAGTAGTCCAAAACCACAAATAAACATAAGGGTATTTATTTGATTAAAGATGGACCTAAATTGGGTATAGGCTACTGACCTGTATATTTATAGTTCCAAACAAGAGAGGTCTCACGAAGCTCAAAATGAGAACGAGGGGTCCTCTCAGTGAAATACTCAAATACATGCTGAAACAAATAAAGATAGACTATGATATCAAAAACTTCACAAATTTGAGACAATTCAAGTTCAAAATACAGTGTTTCACCTTCACGCTGTCAACCCAGTCCATATTTAGATTTTCAGGCATCGTAGTCATCCAATTCCCCTCTGTTTGTCGCAAAAACATTCCATGTTCAGCAGCCAACCACATCCTATATTCTCCAAAATTCTGTAAAAGAAGTCAGTCAACAAATATAAATGCTGATAAAAAGACGTTAACTTATGTAAGTAGGACACCTCATCAAGAACGTTCCGGTCACTTCCACTGAGGACAACTACTGTCGTTTTTGGGTCATTACAGAGCTTTCTTAAAGGTTCTTTTAAATCTGGATGCAACTTAAGCTCCATTTCTTTTAGTTGATCAATCCTTCTTCCCTGGGCGTCCACTGGCTCTGTTAATGTGGCATTGAAACCCTGAATTACAGAGAATGATTGTCAAAACCAAGTATTCCATATTTGGGGAACTGCAAAGCAGCTTATCCCCTGTTTTAGTCATTCATATGTTCAAAAATTTTGGAACTACAATGAGAAGGAGCATTCAAAACACATACTAAATGAGACAAATAGCTAGCGGAAGCAAAAATACACAGAAAATTGGACATTTAGTTTGACTAATGCTCTACGATACAGTCACTCTCCACTTCCAACAGGCCCAATAGACTATCTATAAATTAACAAATGGAATAGTAGAGAATAAGTGGGGCAGTGAAGGAAAAATAACTATTTTACCAATAAATATCATGACTAAAGCCAGATAGAACTTTTCGTTCTCATTGGGCAAGTGCCAAGGAAGCTTTTCTTGGAAGCAAAAATGTGACTTTGAGAAAACGGCAACATCAGAACTACCTTGTCCTCAGTTAATAATATTTTTATAAGTAGGTGAGACATTGTAACAGAGAAAAAAATATAAGTATCCTAGTGCAGAAACTCTTTAAATGTGCATAACCTTATGCAACAGAATCACATGTACCGTACAAGGATAGTTTATTAAGACGACATCATCCCTTTGATATTACAAACATTTGTTCGACAAAAAACAGCATAAGTTTATCATGAGACATATTTAGATAAAAGCCAGTTCAGCACTTTATGTTCAAATATGTCAGGCAGTAATGAGCAACACAACAGACTCCAGTCCCAGCACTGATTGGGATCCTATAGTAGTAAGGTCAGGTTAAGTAAACATGTGCAGCAGTAACGAAGAAATGACAGGATAGAGAGACATCAGTATCTGGTCAAAACAGCTATATGTTCAGTCTTTCCATATCCTTTATCAAATTCATGAACCAAAAGTCAAATAAATGGTTTGAGAAGGCAAAGGAAATAACATCCTGAGCAAAGCAAGCCCTAGAAATCCGTATATGAATTTTACAAAAAAGAAATGCATGTAATATTTTTGCATTTCGGTGAAAGGAAAAAGGACTACCAATATAAGCAATCGATTATTTGATCGCAAGTAGCGCTCGATAGCAAATTTGGTTGGTAGCTGAGGTGGAATTTGTCTAGTCCTCAGTTGAGCTTCAACAACTGTATCATTGAGTTCGCTGCATAGAAGAAAAGAAAGTCGTAGCATCAGATTGCACTAGGATTGACATTGGGCAAAACTGATTAAAAGAGTGTCTGAGCAAACTGTTTGTCTTGTGACGGCTTAATTGATGTTGTTATTGATTTAGACTTCAAAAAAACTTGAAAAGTACATAATGTAGAGCATAAAGGGGGATCCTTTATTATCAAAATACAAATATGACAAGTCTTCATCAAAAAAAAAAAAATACAAATATGACAAGTTTAAACCATAAGAGTACTGACACATTAAGGATATACCTTACAAATGTTTCAGCCCATTCCTGGGAAGTGTGAGAAGTGACATGCATGAAGTTATGGTGATGTCGTTTTTCTCTTTCATGGGCAGACATTGTTAGAGCATAACCAATAGAGGACGCAAGCTCAGTAACATTCCACGGGTTAACCAAAATAGCCCCAGCACCAAGAGACTGTGCTGCACCTGCAAACTGTAATTAAGGAAATATTATGCAAGAATACATCAATATGCCTCAGTCCCAAACAAGTTGAGTCAGCTATATGTATCCTGGCTGACCACGTTACTCCATTTAAGTCATCTCATGCCAATGTTATGCAAGAATATGCCACTCAAATCATTCTTATAGCACATCTACATGTGCAATAGCAATCTGTTGATTAGAAAACAATATTTATAGGGAGGAAGAGTTTATCTAAGGATATGATGCCACTTTCCATCCTGAATCACATTCCAAAAGATCTTCTGAATTCTAGAAGCTAATGTAAACTTGCATAAAGAAGTTGAAGTAGAAATAAAAGCAACAAAATAGACACTATCATATATCCCTTTTTGCATGTTGAGGTATTCATTACCAACACCAGACAAGGCCTTTGCAATACTATATCTCTATCTTCTTAGGCAAAACATTAAGATTTCCATTGGAGCTTCTTTGCTACTAAGACCATTGTTGAGAAGGTGAACATAGTGAATAGCTCAATCCCAAAAACAAGCCCAATCATACAAAGAGACTACAATCATACTTAACCTATATGGGATGTTAACAACCCTCAACCCTTCCCCCCATGCTCAAGGCTGAACGTCTGGAGCGTGGAGCAACATAATGTGTGTGACCCAACATTAGGTAGCCCAACATCGAGGATGATCTAGTTCTGATGCCATGTTGAGAAAATAACCTAGCTCCTATAGCAACCCGAAAATCTAGCTCAAATGGTGAGAATAGGTCATATGCATACCGATCCAGGATTCTAAAAATGTTATTAGTGAAATCATATCCATAGATAAAAAGAGAACTGCCTACCTCACTTAGAATTAGGACTCCTTTCTTGGATGCTTGGCAGGCCACAAACTCATAGCTGACAAGATTCATTCCATCCCTCAGGGATGTAACTAGAGCAACATCTAAACAAATTCCAAGAAACAGAAAAACAAGTGACAAAAGGGGCAAAAAGTGTATTCAGGAAAAGTTTAGGCATTTTGAAACTTACGAGTGTTATCAGAATCATCATAAAATTGGTGGTATGAATTAAAAAAGAAATAAAAATGTTAAAAAATAAATTATTATGTGCTGCAAACAAGAAAGATACCACTTGTCCTTTCAAGTTTCTAAAGAAAGTTTTCTTGGCCACCCATCTAGCATCTTTTTTGCCCTCAACATATACTATCATACATGGACATAGCCAAAAATCTAAAAACTAAATAAACCGTAGTATTAGTACATTCATGTCAGTTCAGGACATCTTCCTAGGACAGATAAGTAATTTGCACTCTTATAAAAGCTTTGGCACAGACGGCTGCAAGTTTTACTTTCTTTTCTTCGGATATTGAGCAGGCAACCCCCTGGAAATGTGTTGCTGTTTTCCTTTTTCCCCTTCCCTATATCTGCCCCTCTCTATCAGAAGATTTCAACTATGTTTTCCACCTTCTAACCATATTAAAGTTATTTCCAGTATAATCTATAGGAAGATAAGAGACAGTTTACTTGTAAGGGAACAAGAATGAATACCAGTGACAGCATAAATTGCGCACAGTGCATGAAAATCAAGAGAGCGGTCCTGTAAATATAGAGAGAATATCATTAGAATCTTCACAAGGCTATGGCATCGCTCATAAAGCAAACAGGAACGATGAGAAGAAGTAGCAGAAAAAGCTGAAATGAGAATAAGAAATACCAAATGCCACCAGCCAGAATCATGAACTCGTTCTCAAACTCAAATATTCACCCTTCAGTCTATTTTAGTGTAAAGTGGAAGATCCGTGTTTTAAATCTAGTTGGGTTGATTCTTGGGGACATAACATCACATGTGGTCAATGTTTCTGTAACCATCTTGGTATATTTATAAACTTTTGTTGACTTACCCCCCACAAAAATATAAAATAAAAAAGCATCCTCTAGGATGAAAAATATTCCAATAGGAACCATCCCTTTTCAAAACATTTCCTCTTATTATCAGCCACTTCATTAAACACTGTTGTATTCAAGCAACAAAAGTTAAACTTGAAACTGAGTGTTGATACAATTGACTCAATTCCATGATGTTTAACTGACCATCAATCTCAGACTGTAGACCTATAATTAACGTTTTCTACTCTCAGAAAAAAGTAATTGACAAATCCCATCAATGAAATGAAAGCTTTCTTGGAAAATGACACCACATGAAATCTATTCAGAGGATATGCAATTCCAGTAGAAAAGATAAAGAAAAAGATTTTCCCGGTTCAGAGGATTAGCATCTAGTAGAACAGATGAAGAAAGATAAAGATTTTCCCGGTTCAAGAGCAATATATTTTCTAATTATATATGATTAAAACCAGAGAAAAACCAAAGGAAAAACACGGAAGAACCAGACCTTCAGTATAACGACGTGACCTTTTTGATTAAGATGTAAGTAAGTTTTAAAAGCAAGCAAAAGAGAATGTCATTCAGAGAAGATAAGATTGATGGAACCCTTCACGCAGAAATGCTACACCAACAAAATAATTCAGCTTATTTTATGCTACTGGTTAGTGTTATAGACTTTGTCAAAGTATTGGGTTTTATCCCTTCCGATAAGTAGAGTGATGTCAAAGTGTTGGGCTTTCCTCTGCCACGAAGTAGTAAAATTAGAAGTGAAATGTGTTTTTTTTCCAATCCATTTCAGAAATCAAGTTTGTATTAATTGACCTGATGCCTCAAAGTAGTAGTATTTGAAGCACGGAAACTATACTTTGAGGATCTGACTATGCAGCATTACCTGATAGAGTTTGGATGAGTCTATTTATCCAGCAAAAAGCTGTAGGAATACAAGGTTTCCTGACATAAACTAGCTGCTTAATCTCCAACAACAGCCCAAACACTGTGTGTATTAAATTTTAGCTTAACCGACAAAGATTTCAAGCAGAAGAGTTTACCAAGAGTTAAGTGTTAAAGGTAAGTAATTCCTTAGTTTGTCCTTTACCTTCCCATCCAGCCCAACTACAATTCAGAAGACGACAAATGGGTATACTCATAGCCATTCCTATATGCCAAAAAAAATTATATAAGACTTTTTCGGGAATTACTTGAATGACATCTCAAAAGTTAATACAGTATCCTTTTTGTATTTGTCGCAATATTTCTTTCACCTGTAGTACAATAAATTTCTAAAACTGCCAAGTGTGTGTCCTCATGCTCAAGGTTCAACTGACTTTCTGTATTGACATAAAAATCAGAAGAAGTCTGATCTACCATGAAGATGAGAAATTTTCAAGGAGTAATAACTCTCAGAATTGCTTTGAACATCCTAGTAGGTTATATCAAAAGGGTACCTAGAATCATTAATTAAAAAATGACATCAGAAAAAATGAGAGCTTTAAATTTAAGAAGAATTCTGAACTAATCTAGTATCTGTAACCCACCTTTAATAGAAGCTTGGGAAAAAAGGCCGAGTCGGGAAACACCCATAAATGTCCAATCCAAAGAGGAAATGATAACAGAAGTCTTTCCATGAATAAAGAACATTTTATAACGGGATCCCTTTGGAAGAAATTTTTTTCGCATAAGGCACAAAGTAAAAGGACAAAGATTTTTTTGAGTATCTACAGATATGGACTACCCAAATTATAGCATAATATCAAGACACCAGAGAACAAACAAAGAAACATAACTGATGAATCATCCACTAATCTGTTATTTGGGTACACTAATCGAGAAGATAAATAATATGCAAGTTTTTAATCATAATGAAAGGCCTCAACATTTTAGCAAAGATAGGATTCACATTGAGATTCCTTTATGTCGCATAACATTGAGTAATATTGAGAGTCGTTTGTGTTGTAGCATCAAGACTTTCTGATATTTGGTCCATTTCTTCTATAATTATGCATGTTATGAGTTACGAATGACGAAGAACTTCATTATGGCTTTTATATTTCAGTTATTATAGTTTCCTTATAAGTAAAATTGTCATGGTGCGTACTACCTCACATTCCCAACTCCACTTTTATTTTATTATAACAGTGGTGTTCGGGCCATCATGTGCACTCCTCGACTATGGCATCGGCTACCTGCTACCTCCACATGCACAAGCACCAGTTAACTCTACCAACCGAGACTTGGGCAGACACGAAGAAATCACCTAACGTGTTTTGTCTGCTGGGATTTGAACTCTAGCCTTCCATTGTTTTCAACCCTCGGTGCTGTCCAACTCTACATTTTACCCTAAACAGATGTGAATATCCGTGCTAAGTAGGTGTATTTACACCAATAGTACCTTCAGAAATTCTTTTCTCTTTCTGCAATCGTAAAGTTTTAAGGAGTGAACTTACAGGCCGAGGTGAAGCATAAATAAGTTGAACTGTGAATTTAGAGACTTAATGAAAATAAGAGCAAAGGAAAAACAATTTTAACCAAACGTTGCGTCTAATGCACTTCTAATATATGCCCGTTTGGCACTTCACACCTTGTTTTTATCTTTTTTATGATTTGGTACCTAACGTCATACTATTAAATGTATAAGATGCAAACTGCTGGCTCAAAATTAGATTCTAACATTAAGGGTTGGATTGACAAAAGAGAATAGATGGAAAGTAAATGAGTTAGGGGTATGGCGAGGATCCAAATTCAGCACCAGGTTAAGAGGTGGCAAGGGGTGAAGGGGAGGAGATCCGCTGCAAGGAAACCAGTCTCCCGCTTTATTCTTGTAAGAAAACACTCAACATTTTGGGCAAGAGATGAGTTTCTCAATTAGGGGCAGGAGGGTTTGATTGACAAAAGAGAATAGATGGAAAGTAAATGAGTTAGGGGTATGGTGAGGATCCAAATCCAGCACCAGGTTAAGAGGTGGCAAGGGGTGAAGGGGAGGAGATCCGCTGCAAGGAAACCAGTCTCCCACTTTATACTTGTAAGAAAACACTCGACATTTTGGGCAAGAGATGAGTTTCTCAATTGTAACGTTTCAGCATCAAATTGTAAAATTAACAAAATTTTGCTGCAAAGTAACAAATGTTGAATACTTCACCCTGTAAAATGCTTCTCACTCTAAAATACTCCTGCAAAGACATAGGTATTAATATCACCATTACATCGGAGGATTCAAAAAGGTACTCCTAAGACCTTTATTGTTATATCTTTCTTTATTTTTTTGTTTTTTTCGATAGAGGGGAACCTTGGAGCATTGATAAACTTATCTTTCATGTGACCTATAGGTCACATGTTTGAGTCGTGGAATCCGCCACTGATTAGACTGCCCATATCACACACCCCTTGGCGTGCCGTCCTTTCGTGGACCCTGCGTGAACGCGGGATGCTTCTTGCATCGGGCTGTCATTTTTTCCTTTTTTTTCTTTTTGATAAGTCCTTATTGTTTGATCATTACGATCTAGTGTTAAAATGGGGAATGGGAGACAGTGAACATTTTTGTAAAGAAAAAATGACAAAAAACAACTTTGGGAGCCTGTTAATCTTACTTTAAAACTCAAGCAACTGAGAAGACCCACTTGACACAGAATGAACAATATCATACTGATTCAACATTTTAAGAAACTGCACGACATCCAGAAATTACAGCATTCCTAAAATTTAAAAAACTTAAAATGGAAAAAAATAATTCTGTAAATGCAGAAGAATCAATCATTGAAAATAAAAAACATAACAAGTTGCACCAACTTAGGACTTTACAAAAGTATCAACAAAATCAAATTGCAAAGCATTAGAGCCTAGCGTGAATAAAACAGTAATACTATCCACTAATATCAACAATTAAATTCATACTATAAAGTAACAAGAGACAGACCAAATGATGGATCGGGACAGCTGTTAGAGTTCCAAATCTTCCATTGATGCGTCCCACAATTTCATGTACTTGGCACGTAAGCTTTTGATCTGCTCAACAGGTTTAATAAGGAAATCCCATGATAATTACCAAATTTTTTAACAAATAACAAGGCTTTCTTGGCAATAATATACCTTACTACCCATATGCAGATTTTATTTTCAATTTTACAAAGTTAGTCTAAAATCAGAAGTTTTGAGTCATCTTTTTCAATGATAATTTGAAAATTGCATATATATAATGCACAATAATTTTAGAAGTTACACTAACAATTAACGATTCAATACAAATTCTTGAAAGATCATTAATTACTGTGCTTTACTGCTTTATAGATATGAATTTTGCTACTGGGTGCAAAACCTTTTTTTTTTTTTTTTTGAGGAGGATCTAAACGAATCTTTTTTTTAAAATCAGAATCCACTCTTTCCAACTTCGGAACTCAGAAAATGATAGGCCTACCCCTTGATCCTTCTGCAACTAAGTACCAAAATTGGTTCATTTGATTCGCCAGCAGGATTCAAACTCTTAATCTATCTCGCCCTCAACATTACTCCTGTTTACAGATCTTCTCTTCCATTCAGTCCACTCGAATTTGCACTTTCAGTCTTTGAACATTTGGAAGATTTCTCACAGGCAAAAAACAAGGGACTTTTCCTTAGAAGCTAAAAGTATTGACTTATATTTCTTAATGCCGTTAAACTAGGGTTAATTACTGCACAAGCAGTGTCTTTTTACCCTATCCAAAAGATGTCAGATCAGAAGACTGTCACCTGAGATGAAAACAGAAAGTGAGTGAGCTAAGAAGAGGCTATTAGAAGCTGACAGGGTTCACGATCTCGAGCGAGGAGGAAAAGGGAGAATGGAGAAGATAAGAGAGACATTGAAGAGATACAGGCTAGAGAAGAATACCAGAAAGATGCAATGTTGCAGATAGGATTATCGGAATTTTAGAGAGGAGGAGCTTTTATCTGTAGAAGTTTTTAAGGATATTCTATTGAAGTTAATAAATTCAAATTCATTAAGTTCCCGTATCACAATCCAAGAACATCGTCATTTTTCCTTTCTTTTTCTTTCCAGATGTTCTTGACAACTAGCAGTATTTTTGTTCACAAAATCTACAAGACATGATTCAGTTGAAGATGCAGATTATATGCTGTAATAAAACAACAGAAATAAACTTGATGACAAGGAACATACACTCGGGGACATCTGTCCTGGTTGGCACTGCAATTTGTAGCAAAACTACCTTGTCGCGCCAGTCTGGGTTCTCTTCGAGGAACTTCTCAAATGCCAATATTTTTTGGGGAATTCCCTTAATCATATCCAGACGGTCTACGCCCAGCATTACCTGTAAATTAACAAATTGCCTATCAAAAATCAGTAAATAAAGTTTATTTAGGTTTCCATCTTTGCTTCTCTTCAATTTTCTTCCTTTATTCTCAGTCATCCCATCTATTATATTGATGGTCATCTCACTTTTCTTTGACTACTTCACACCAATACATGGCTTTAAAATGAGAAATTTAAAAACAAATTGTAATACTGTGTAATCAAGGTCTAAGGCAACTCTTGTGATAATGGCTGAGATGGGGATAATATATCTGTTTTCACCTTTTTTTCCATATTCCAATTTTTTGGTGTTTTTACTAGGAGCATACATCAAACTGTTGCACTGAGGATGACAGAAAATTTGAGGAGTGAAATAATTAAGGCATTCCACATTTCGAGCTATACTGATTGAATGCTGTAAAAAAATCTGCATCATGGTGATCTAAGATTTTATACTGGAACGAACCTTTCTGCCAGCAAATCTTTCTTGCAGTTCTTTGATATGGTGCTTGACTGGAGAAAGCTTAAGAGCTCTAATGAACCGATCAGAATCTATCCCGATAGGGAACTGTTCATCCAAAGGATCCAGTCAATATATCATCCATAACCTTTTGCAAAAGAGGAAACTTGACTTAAGTTGCAAATGATGAAAAAAGGAAAAATATAAAACATTTAAAGCTATCAATAAATGCTTCATATACCGCAGCAACACGTGTCAGCTTTCCTTGGTCCTCCACTCCTTCAGGTGTGCCCTCAAGCCCAAGAATGCGAGTGCAAGCACTAACAAAATGCCTTGCATAATCGTAAGTGTGGAAGCTGTAGACAAAATCAAAAAATCCAAAACCTGAGTCAGCTGAAAGCTCTTAACATCAAGGACAATCTAAATCCTCTTGCTGCAAAATTATGAAGTACAGAAAATTTTCATAGTTCAGAAAATAGTCATGGATTCAAAATAAGCTGAACTACGTGATGTTAATGAGGCATTTATCCCCTTACTAAATTTAGTGATGGTATTTGAAAACACAAGCAGTTTGTTTCCCTGGTGGTATGCTTCTCAAACCCTCATTTATCCATCACCATCACAACAATAAGAATTCTCATTCTAAACCTCTTCAGGCAAGAAAAAGAAAAAAAGGTAAAAAAGAAAAAGGGAGAGTTTGATTTTCTTTAAAAAGTCATTCATTATCATTACCTTGTTGCTTCTTTAATTAACCAGAGTTTGCTCACAATTGTTAAACTTCCAATAATAGGTATCAACCAAATTGGACACAAATGGTATCAAACCTCTATTCCTTCTTCTGAATACTACTTTAAGATAGTCTTTAGGAGAAGGGCTGGTTAGTGCTTACACTAATCTAAACCGCCCACAGACGATCGTGTTACGCACTGCATCCTTAAGAGTTAAGACTGCTTTACATTCTTTCCCCAGATTCATTTAAGGTATAATATCTCGTGGTGAAACAGCGCGGAGAACATTACTTGGTACAAACGGTAAGCGTCTCTTATGCTTTTTCTAGGTAGCCTTGTCCACTTCATTACACCGATTTTGAACTATACCATAATTCAAAAGTGATAGTTGTTTGCAATACCTAAGCAATTTGTGACAATATTTGAATAATTGAAAATAGAGATAAGTGACTGACCCAACTAAATCAGCAGCTAGAACTGCTCTTAACAGCTCTGATCGAGATGGCAATGTCCTATGAATTTCGGATGAAGGAAAAGGTGTGTGAAGAAACCAACCAACTTTCATTTTACTATTATACTCTTTAAGGCATTTTGGTAGAAACATCAGGTGGTAATCATGGCACCAGACGACATCACCCTCTTGATAATGCTCATTGATGACATCAGCAAACATCTGGTTTGCCTTCTTGTATGCAGCAAACTGAGACTGGAAACTACGGGTGGTTGCAAGACGGTCTTCTTGCGGAAGTGGGAGATAATGGAAAAGAGGCCATAGAATGTTATTACAATAGCCGTTGTAATATTGATGAACAGTTTCTTGATCAAGAAAAACTGGAATGCACCTCTGCAGTCATGTAAACAATAAAGCACATAAAAATTCAACCTTTTTATGGTAGTTGTCATACAGATTTTAAATTTGATAGCATGCATCAAGGTAAAATCTTTTAGATGAAGTACAGTATTTTACTACATGTTGATGTGGCAACAACATATAATAGGCGGTATGCAGAAGTAGAGGCTCTACACACATCACTTTGTTGACAAGTATATATCAAGAAGTTAAAATTGGGACCTATTTTACAAACCTTTTCAGCTAGAGCTTCAGTAAGTGATCTCTGACCAATTTCATCAGATACATTCACCCCAGCCCACCCGATCCAATTTGCTTCAAACTCATTGACACCTTTAACAAAATAAGAAGACATCAGTTAGCACACATACAAGATGAGATAAGGAAATGAACAATGCCTGCAGAGAAAAAGAAAGAAAGGTATCAGGAGCAAAATGTGCTAGTCATTTTTCGTGTATATAGAGCATTATTTTTTTGGCTTACCCAACAGCGCTCGAACTAAACCCCCTACACTAACTTCTAGAGCCCATGAATCTTCGCCTTTCCTAACAGCAGAAACAGGCAACCGATTTGCCACAACCAACAATCTTTGCTTTTGTGGTCGTCCATCTAGCCCCTCAGAGCCATCAGAAAGGGTTTTTGCTGCTACAAGTCCTTCAATAAGCTCTTCATCTCGGGTTCTCTTATCGCCATCTGATAGACAGATTTCAATTCCATTTACAGAAACATCCGAGTCTCCGTAGCCATCTCTTATGCCTTCATTTGCATATAGAGACCTGCTGGATTTTCGTAGTTCCCTTTCTCTTAAAAGCCTTTCCAATCTAGACGGAACACCATTATACTTGATTCCAGGCGTTTGTAGGATCTGTGTTTGAATTGAATTAGTATAAGTCATGAATCATATGATGCATTTATTTATTCACAAAGCAGACTATCTTCGCAAAAATTTGAAAATCATAACACTTCAGTCAAATGATACAATTATGAAAACATAACTTTTCCTGTCAGTTAAAAGAATGGACAAATTTCATATTCACCAAAAAGGACAATGTGAACAGTTATAGCGCCTACGTCTCTTCAGTCAAAAGTGACAGTCTGAAACATATCCAACTACGAGGAAACTAATATAAGTTATGAGCTTTAGTGAATTTACCATTGCCCTGATGGAATACAAAGGTAGACCAAAAATGGAAAAGGAGTTTTCACACGAGAACCAATCTTTAACAAACATTGAAGTTAACAATAGAAGGAAAAATTAAAAAAGGAAAAGAATAAATAAACCATCAACCAGAAAGACGGGGATGAAGAAGTAAAGCAGAAACTTTTAACTGAATTTCATGAGAGGAACATTTTACCTAGAATTAGCTGTTCCAACTTCCAAGGAAAAAAACATAGAACTACTCTATACATTAATTTGTGGCATTTAGTAGTGCAATAGTGAATCATGCATGTTCCCGCAATATTAACTCATAACGTGGCCTTAGATAACGAACAACAACATATCTGTCACAGTTTCCCAAAACCCAATACCTATTTTAAGTATATAATACGAGAGAAACCAAAAAGGAACAACAAAATCAATATCCATTTTACACAAAGAAATAGCACAAAAAGTGAAATTCAAGAACCAGCAACCAAGAGCACCCCCAATAAAACTCAATGCGCAACCAAAAGAATCAGCAAGTGTTACAAAAAAATTAGGAAATATTTCAAGAATTAAAGTACCAAATTGTTCTGAGGAATGCGGGTATCCTCAATCGACTCCATCTTCAGCACCGACAATTACAACAACAAAAAAGACCCAAATGAGGAATTGGGATATTGAATTTGAAGTGGAAAGACAGTCCATATAGAGACACACCAAAGCTGCAAGCTGTCACAATTTTGTATGTATTATGTAGAGAAGAGAGAAAAAAATCTGTAAATAGAGAAAGGGAAATGGAGAAACGAACAAGCCTAAGGAATTTTTGCAAATTTCATAAAATCCAAACCCTTTTGAGGAGAGAGTGTAATAGAGAAAGTTTTGCAGGAACACGGGTTTGGTTTTCTCGCCATGCAGATTGCAGCAGCTGTTCAAGGTTTCCCTTATGGCCCCTTTTGGCACCAAGCCTACACATGTTTCTTCTTTTTGTTTTTTCAAATTATTGTTTTTAATGAGTAAATAAATAAATTACTACTCTCCAACTCTCAACTAACCTTTTTTGGCCCCCAAAAGTTCCAAAATTAATCATTAATGACACAGCTATAGAAATTCTTTATTCTTTTTGGTGTCGGTTGAGATTTCTAAGAGCCCGTTTGGATTAGGTGATAAATAGTAGATAAGTTTGAAGTATTGAAAAGTATTTTTAAATACTAGAATTGATTTTTTAAATAACCAATTAAGTATTTGGATAGACATGCTGAAACTGATAATAAGCAGTTGAAGTGTTTGGTAGAAAAGTACTGATAAGTTGTTCTTTTATTAAAATAACTAAAATATCCTTAAAAACTTTACAAAAGATTATAAATTAATAAAAAATTATAAAGAAAAAGATAAACAACGAATATGGAATGAAAAGAAAGTTAGAAAATTTGTTTTGGAAAAAATATTTTGTAAATTAGAAAATATTATTAAAGATAAACTAGTAAAAGACTTGGTCAAACTAAAAGTGCTTGTATACTAAAAAGTCATAAATTGAGGGTGACCAACTTATGACTTGTGGTTAATTTTAGCTTATAAGCACTTTGGGTATTTACCAAACGCGTAGATAAGCCAAAAAATGCTTATAAGCCAGGTTGACCAGCTTATAGGTTTAGCCAAACCCTCTGAGTCCTTCTTGTGACATAGTGGTATTTCATTTTAGTTTTAAATCATACTCCCTCAATTACAGTTTAGGTGAATCTATTTCATTTTTGGTCCGTTCTAAAAAGAATTACCCTTTTCTAAATTTGAAAACAATTTATCTCAAACTTCCAATTCTATCCGCAATGATAAGCTTTTATAGCCTCACAAATACTCTGGCATATTTAACACCACAAGTTTCAAAAAAAGTATAGTCACATAAACATTATGACTTATTTAGGATCACAAGTTCTAAAAGTTTTCATTTCTTTCTTAAACTCAGGGATCATTCAAATAAGTTCACATAAATTGAAACAGGAAGATTGTATATATGCTCTATAAAAGTTTTTTCATTAACACTATTATTTATTTGATTATATAATTAATTTTTACACATCAGTACATAGATTTTAAACTCGTATATTTCACTTAGCACCCGATCAAAGCTCACTATCTTAATAAAATTATATTATATTAGATTATTTGGTGCTAATTTATTTTAACCATTTGTCTGGGAAAAAAGAAAAAATAGAGGTAAATATTATGTTTAGCTTGTCTTGTGTAGTTATTATGGGAAGAACAAGAAAAAGGTGAATAAAATTATGTCGAGGAAGAAGTTCTTAGCATCCAACAAAAAGAATTTGAATACCAAAAAAATTAATCAATATTTCTCACAAACCAAAAATCAAAAAAAAAAAAGAAAAAGAAAGGAATATTCTCCTTTTCTTTAGTTTCTTTTCTCAATAAAAGTGTTAGAGTTTGTGGCTTAGTGAATTTTACTTGGCCATGTTTGTTTCTTGTTTTGTTACTCGATAAGTCTCCAATGATTATATTCTTTGAATGGGTCCTATTCATTTTTCTTATCTTTTTCCTTAAATATCTACTATTACTATTTTTGGACTATTACATAGGTTAGTAAAACTAACCCAAATCCATTTGACCCGTTCAATCCATTCAAATTTTAATGGGTTTAGGCTAAACGATTTTGAAAGTGAGCTTTTTTGGGATAGCTTAAGTTAACCTATCAAAACTCATCAGTCAAAATGGGCGGACGATGATGTCCAACTTTAACACATGAAAATATTCAATCTTAGGAGTCGCTTGGTAGGGTGTATAAGAATATTGTTGAATAAGGTGTATTAGTAATTAAGAATATTCATGGTTCGGCTTGGGTCGTCTTTTTCTTAAAAAGAAGCCAAACCAAGTAAGTCGGTTTTTCAAATATTAGAACCAAACCAAACCAATTAAGTCGGTTTTTTATCGATTCGGTTTTTTCAGTTATTTATTATTTTTTTCTTACACATGAGACGTACACTACCAAACACATATTTCGGCTACTACATTTTCGACGTAACACTATCAAACCAATTATTTTTTGAGAAATCTATCATTTACCAAGATATATTGATCATAATTGAATCACATAGTGATAAATAATTTAAGACTCAACTAAAAATCGATTATTTTTAATATGAAATAATTTTTTGTACTAAACAAAAGAAAACTACCAATCAAACTAGAATATAAAGGTAAAGAATTAGACTATTATAATAGCAAAGAACTAGATTAAAAATACAAATGACTAATATGTACCGTAAAATTTTCAAAATTTTATATAAAAATATACATAATATAGGTGTAATAATAAATTTAAATACCTGCTTTTATAGCCAATTTGTTTTTTTCAGTTATTTTTTTTATTAAAATCAAGAAATAGAATTTGATCGATTTTTAAAATTCAAAACCAAAATCAAACCAAATCTAAAAAGTATCGATTTTTTCAAAACTCTTTTTCAATTTTACCCATTTTCACCAAACCTTACTATCCCCACCCCCCAACCCCTATGCCACCTCACCTCCACTCCCACCCACCCACCACCCGACCTCCCAGCCTAACTATATGAAAATATTATTTAGAGTACTTTTTTATTTAAACAAAATAAGTATTTTTTTCATGACGAAAAAAATATTTTCTTTTATTTTAATAAATGAGTACTTTATTGTATTAATAGTATTACAAGAGTAAAATGAAGAACTAGAAAGAACGAAATAAAATATAAGACAAAATCAAGTTTGTTTTACTGGTAAGTGGTGCTGTGTTGGGGATAGTTATAAGCTCAGAAGGCATTTGAAATTGTTTTAGTTTTTGGAAACAAACTGGCATGTTTGGATTTTATTTTCTTGGATTTTGTTGTTTTCTAAAACCCGTAAAATAATTTTTTTTTTAAAATTAAAAAGTTTAAACTTAACTCGCACATAGAATGGTTGTACATGGATAAGAATAAAAATGTTTTGCACCCGATGATTATGAGATTACTTGAGTAAATAATAATATATTACGATCTCTAAAAATTATGAAAAACTTAAAGCATGATCTCTCTATATATATATCCACTTTTGTAAGTTTATCAACAAAAATCAGTTTAGTCCTAATACGAAAATACTGGAATGATATTTAAGCATCTATCTAGATATTTCAAGAAATAATTGATATTTGATTTTTTATTTAAATAAATTTAATTCCCAACTAATTGGTTATGTAAACATAGAATATTTGTCTGATGCACATAAAATTCGATTCTCGAATATATTGTTTATTGTGGAGGAATACTTATTATTTGGTCAACAAAATAAATTATAATTGCTATTTTTAAAAGAAGAATTAACCCAAATAACCATTCACCCTAGCATTTAAACTAAAAATAGCCGATGAAAATATAATATATGCATAATTTATGTAATATATATGTATAATTGTGTATATTTGATGTATAATCCATATACATGGCTAGAAAAAGTAAACAATTAATATGACCGGCTATATGTGTAAAACCCTTTTTAGAATCATGCAAAGGTAATATCAATTTATGAAGCAAGTCAAGAGTATGTTTCGATAAGATCAATCACGTCTTAACGTATAAAAAAGAAGTATTGTTATAAATACAATGAATTAAAATGATTGTTCATTTAATTCTTACATCACATATATGAATTACTTGTATTCATATGTATCTATTTAATATGTAACTTCATTATTTGTTTTTGAGGATGAACCTTTGTAACTATAAATAGAGTACTTTTGGCTCATGGGTGATAGACTTGAAATAAGAAGAAGAGTTCCCTCCTCCTCTCTACATCTCTAATCTATTCTTGTCTCTTCTCTTTTGGTGCTTTAGTTTATAATTATAATATTCATTCTATAACATGTTATCAGCACGAGTCTCTAACTACAGGTGTTGAGCTTATTTTCTTTCCGACTCAGTCCGGCCGTATTTGAAGCTAGAAACTTCGACATAAGAAATTCAATTCATAATATAATTATAAGCAAACAATGAGGTATATTGCTGACCTCAAGTTATATTTACTTTAATTTTGCTAGCAGGATACAACGCTATCATTAGATGAATTTGGTACCCATACTACATGGTAAATTAATCTTTAATTAATTATATATTTAGATCTAAAAGCATGACTATAAAGTAACATTAAAGAAGATGAGATACCGAAGGAATAAGAATCATTATACACGACCACGATTATTCGGTCTTATTCACTTCTAATTGAATTGCATGATAATTTACTATATAATGGTTATCGGTTTCCAAGGTGGTGCTTGCATTTTTCTTTCACGAAAAATAATAATAACTAAAATGGGTTAATTTATCTCATAGGTTTTACATATAAGTTACATCATTTTTTATAGCACTGCAGAAAGCAGGGTTCTTCAATAACTTGGCTATTTTCTAACTCTAGAGACATGTTAACTCAATAGATAAAAGTCACCCGAATTTACATCTTTAATTAAGAGCATTTAAGAATTTAGAAAATTATTGTTCACATAGATGTTTTGACAAATACATTGGTCTATGACAAAAGACTTTACACGTGACTAAAATTTTCATGAATCTATGAAAATTCTAGCAGTTAATTGCATCTTGATGGTCTTTCATTTTATTAAGGGAGTATGATTATCATAATTATTTTGATGTCAACATTAGATATATCTCCATTAAATTTCAAAGGCATTTATCTGTATTATATGTGTTCGTTTCATTGGCAAATCTTGATTACATAATTATAATAAATATATGACAATTAGAGCGATAATTAATATTCTTAAAAACTCATTATGACTAAGCATTTATGTTTATAAATGTGACGATCTGATCGGTCGTTTTATATTCTAGAATCACGTGCCCCTAAATGAGACTTCTTGCGGTTGCTTTTACTGATTTATAACTAGCGAGGATGGTTGGTTCGGGACTCGGAGGAGTTTGGGATGGTATAGGAACACTTAGTTCCTTAAGGTTGGCCTTAAAGGCCAAGTTTAACTCCGGTCAATATTTTTAGTAAACGACCTCAGAATCGAGATTTGAAAGCTCTAGTAGGTTCGTATGATGATTTCAGACTTGGGCGTATGTTCGGAACGGGTTTCGGATGACTCGGGAGTGTTTCGACGCCAAATAGTGAAATATGATTCCTTAAGTTCAAGAAATTGAGGTTTGGAATGTGTTTTTGTGTTATCGAGGTCCGAACGGAATTCCGAAATCGGAAATAGTTCTGTCATGTCATTTATGACTTGCTCGCAAAATTTGGTATCATTCCGAGCAGTATAGGTATGTTTCGGCGTGTCGAAAGCGAATTCAAGAACTTAAAAGTTCTTAAGTTGGATTTAGTTGGTTTTGGGGTATGATTCTTGGATGTAGTGTTGTTTCGAACGTTCAGAAGGCTCGAGCAAGTCCGTATTATGATTTGAAACTTGTTGGTATATTTGGACGAGGCCTCGGATGCCATTCGGACGTCGCGCGAGGCAAACCAAGCTCAAAAAGAGCTGCTGGTGCATCAGATCTAGTGCGACCGCACCTGCGAAGGACCAGCCGCAGGTGCGAGACCGCAGGCGTGGACGAAGCGCGGTCCAAGCCTCGCAGGTGCAACCTTAGAGGGGCTGCCCAATTTCCGCAGGTGCAGGGAATTTCCCGCAGAAGCGGAGCCGCAGGTGCGGGCTCCGTTCCGCAGGTGCGATGCCTGCCCTTCTTCCCTTTTTCCACAGGTGCGGTCCTCGAGCCGCAAGTGCGAAAGTCCTGAAGGCAGTGTGATTGTTTTAAATGCGGGACTTAGACAGTTTTAGGCCATTTCTTTCATCTTTGGACGATTTGGGGAGCATTCAAAGGGGAGATTCGACCTAGGAATTGTGAGGTAAGTAATTTCTACTTAAAAGTGAGTCTAATACTTGAGTTTTGGGTAGATTAACACACAAATTAGTGGAAATCATAGGTTTATAGTGAAACCTAGGGTTCTTGATAAAAATAAGAATTTACGAAGAAATTTGTTATGAAATCATGCAAAAACTATATATTATTGATCCTTAGGTTGTGGGTAATCATTCCTCTTGAAAATTTCCAAAAACCGAGCATGTGGGCCCGGGGGTATATTTTGAGATTCTACAAAATAGGTTGGGATAACCATTTAAATAGGAGAATTGTGGACTTTCGAACATAGATTGATTTATTTATATAATGTTTGGCTAGTTTCAAGTTCTTGGGCGGTGAATTTGGAGATTCGGGCGCATTCTTGACCCGGGAAGTAGGCTTGAAACGAGGTAAGTCTCCTTTCTAACCTTGCAAGAGGGAATTGTCCCCGTAGATGAAATAACGAATTATATGCTACTATTTGTGGGGGACTACGCATGCACGAAGTGACGAGAGTCCGTGCGTAGCTACTATTATGTTTATGTCGGGGGAGTTTAGGATCCACAAGCATGCTCTACGTGCCGTATCTTGTAATCTTAATGATAAATTTAGAATCTTTTGGCCTCATCGGATTATTTAAATCTATATCTAAGAAGGTCACATATCATTATTTAATTTATTGGTTTTCCCTTGGAAGAATATCCCCAAATAAACCCCCTGATTTTTCTGTTGAATGTGTGTATATATGGGTACCTGAGTCGCATGTATAATTTGCGAGCGGGGTAAATCTATTATTTATTTTGACCGCGTCGCATGTACGATTCGCGAGCGGGGGTAAAAGATGCATCTATGATTCGTGCCGTTCGACCCTTCGGCAGTGCACATTTATTATTTCGTTGGATCGGCTGTACGTTCGCGGCATGTTATGTACTTGCTAATTGTTTGGTATTTATGTGGTTTTTTAACTGTTAATTACCCTGGAAAATGAATTAGCAACCTGTACGGTAGGGAATTTGACACACAAAGATATCTGTAGGGAGATTTGATGTTCCTGCCTATACTACTTATTCATAATTTGCCATTCTTTCTTAGCCTTACATTTTTAAAACGTATTATTTTGGCCCTAGTAAATGTCAAGTCGACCTCTCGTCACTACTTCTTCGAGATTAGACTGGACACTTATTGGGTACATATTATTTATGTACTCATGCTACGCTTCTGTACTTAATTGTACAGGTTCTGAGGCAGGTGCACCTGGGTATCAGTCCAGAGCTCGTCCTTGATTGCACTTGGTTGAGGCTTCACAGTGAGCTGCTTCTCTTGATGACATTCAGCAGCACTTTAGAGTCTTTCTTTTGCTATTTCTGTCTATATCCTCTCTGACAGTAGGATAGTCCTTTTATTTCTCTTGATTCTACTCTACTAGATGCCTGTAGACTTGTGACACCAGTTTCTGGCACACACATTCGTGGACTATTCTTTTGGTGATGTAATTAATTAAAGTTGACTTTTGGTCTTCGTAACTTAATTGCCTTTCTATGTGTTACATTCTATGCGTAGTGGCTAAATTATTTTTGAAATAAGGGAAGGATTTAATAGAAAACAAACTAGATTCACTAGATAATTAGTGTGGGCTTGCCTGATAACGATGTTGGGTGCCATCGCGACCTGGATTAGGATTTGGGTTTTGACAACATGGTATCAGAGCTCTAGGTTCACATAGGTCTCACGAGTTACGGGCAAATCCAATAGAGTCTTTTGGATCGGTACGGAGAAGTCTGTATTTATCTTCGGGAGGCTATAGAGTGTTAGGAAATCTCTTGTATTCATATTCTATCATACAAATGATGGTATTTCAAATCTTACTCTTCTATTCTCTCACAGATGGTGAGGACGCGCGTAGCCGACGTTCCGGACCCGGGAGGGGCCGCTACCCCCCTCGTCAGAGGCCGTGGCAGAGGTCAGGGGAGCGTACCGGCCCGAGGTAGGGGACGAGGACGTTCCAGAGCAGCCCCAGTTGCACCGCCAGTGGATCCAGCAGAGGATCCTATCATTGAGGAGCAGGGACAGGTGTCCGCAGCAGATCCCGCCATGTTGGACTTCATGATGGCGCCGAGATTTCAGGAAGTCATGGGCCTTATGATGCAATTCATGGATACTATGACTCAAGCTAGTTTATTTCCAGTGGACCCAACCACATCTCAGGCGGGAGGGGGAGCACAGACCCCTACTGCCCAGGTTGCAGGACATGCAGCAACAGTTTATCAGACCCCTGGTACACTGCCCGCGGGTGGGGTTTAGCCAGTAGCAGCAGCAGCACCTGAGCCCAGACCAGCTGCGGACGGTGATCCGCAGAAGCTATTATCCAGATTGACCAGACTGCACCCTCCTATCTTCGTAGGCGAGCGTCATGAGGATGCTCAGGATTTTATTGACAGGTGAAAGGACAGACTGCACAACATGAGGATATTGGAGTCCCATATAGTAGACTTCACTACTTTCAGGCTTGAGGGTAGGGCCTGTAGATGTTGGTATTCTTATGTTCTTGGCAGACCGGCGGATTCTCCTCATATCACTTGGGAGCAATTCACTCAGCTATTCCTGGACAGGTATATTCCACCATCTGAGAGGAAAGAGCTGTGGTATCAGTTTGAGCAGCTAGAGCAAGGTTAGATGTCAGTGACCGACTACGAGGCTAGGTTTTCTGAGCTATCTCGTCATGCACTTATGATACTTCCTACTGACACAGAGAGAGTGCAAAGATTTGTAGCTGTGTTACACGCAGGTATTTGGGCCAACATGGCCCGAGAGGTGGAGATGGGGACTCCTTATCAGCTTGTAGTACAGATTGCTCGCAGGATTGAGGGCTATAGATTGAGGAGCAGAGAGAAGGGACAACAGGATAAGAGAGCTCGATTTTCTGGGATTTCAGAGGTGATCTATCTAAGGGAAGAGGTCAGCTTGGTAAGGGCCAGCCTAGTAGGCCTCCATATTCAGCACCCCCACCACCTCCTCGAGGTGCTCCGGTGAGGCCTTATTTCAGCGCGATTCCGGAGAGTTCATATCTCCCACCAGCCATTCAGGGTTCTCCAGCGGGTATTCTAGTCAACAGGGATCTTCCAGCTCTTATCTCAGTGCTATGCCAGAGAGTTCATACCGTCCTCCAGCTATTCAGGATTCTTCTTCGGGGCAGCATGCTATGGTGTCGAGAGGTTGCTATGAGTGTGGGATCCAGGTCACATAAAGAGGACTTGTCCCAGGCTTTGAGGCAAGGCAGTGCAGCAGAGTCACCAGTCCGTGGTTACAACACCGGGGGTCCGACCACCCAGAGGTGGAGGGCAGACTGATAGAGGTCATCCTAGAGGTGGAGGCCAGACAGGGGGAGCTCGGCCAGCTCCTGCCCATTCAAGTGGAGGTCAGTCATCCGGCGCTCCAGCCAGATTCTATGCTTTCCCGGCCAGGCCAGATGCAGTGGCCTCAGATGCCATAATCACAGGTATGATTTCGATATGCGGTAGGGATGCTTCAGTATTATTTGATCCAGGATCCACTTATTCATATGTATCATCCCAGTTTGCTCATTTCATGGATATTCCTCGTGAGTCCTTGGGTACTCCTGTTTATGTGTCCACTCCTGTGGGCGATTCTATGGTTGTGGACCGGATGTATCGGTCCTTTGTGGTTACATTTTGTGGGTTCGAGACCAGAGCGGACCTCATGTTACTTGATATGACTGATTTTAAGGTCATCCTGGGCATGGATTGATTATCCCCTTATCACGTTGTCCTATACTTCCATGCCAATACTGTTACTCTAGCCGTGCCTGAGTTGCCGAGATTGAAGTGGAGAGGTTCCTCAGTTAGTGCAACTAGTCGGTTTGTTTCTTTCCTGAAGGCTCGACGTATGGTCGAGAAGGGTTGTTTGGGTTATCTTGCTTATGTGAGGGACACCACCGCCGAGTCTTCGATGATCAATTCAGTGCCAGTAGTTCGAGAGTATGCTGAGGTATTTCCTTCAGACCTTCCATGCATGCCACCTGATCGTGACATTGAATTTTGCATTGACTTAGCTCCAAGAACCCAGCCTATATCTATTCCCACATACCGTATGGCTCCGAAGAAATTGAAAGAACAACTTGAGGAGTTGTTAGCTAAGGGGTTTATCAGACCGAGTTTATCGCCTTGGGGTGCTCCAGTGTTATTTGTGAAGAAGAAGGATGGGACTATGCGGATGTGTATTGACTACCGCTAGTTGAACAAAGTCACCATAAAGAAAAAGTACCCTTTGCCACGTATCGATGATTTGTTTGACCAGTTGCAGGGTGCTCGGGTGTTCTCTAAGATTTAATTGAGATCAGGGTACCATCAGTTGAAGATTCGGGACTCGGATGTGCCGAAGACTGCCTTCCATATGAGATATGGTCATTATGAGTTCCTGGTGATGTGCTTTAGCTTGACTAATTCCCCTGCAAAATTTATGGATTTGATGAACAGTGTGTCCAGGCCCTATATTGATTCTTTTGTCATTGTCTTATTGATGACATTCTGATCTACTCACATAGCCTGGGGGAGCACGAGCAACATTTGAGAGTTGTGCTCCAGACCTTGCGGGAACAAAAGTTGTATGCTAAGTTCTCCAAGTGTGAGTTCTGGTTAGATTCCGTGGCATTCTTGGGACATGTGGCATCCGGGGAGGGCATCAAGGTGGATCCTAAGAAGCTTGAGGCAGTTCAGAGTCACGCCCTACCTCATCGATAGAGATCAGGAGCTTCTTGGGACTGGCAGGGTATTATCGTCGGTTTGTGGAGGGTTTTTCATCCATTGCAGCCCCTCTGACTAGATTGACCCAAAAGGGTGCCCCATTCTGATGGTCCGACGAGTGTGAGGCGAGCTTCCAGAAGCTCAAGACAGCCTTGACCACAACACCAGTTCTAGTGTTGCCTTCCGGTTCAGGGATGTATACAGTTTATTGCGACGCTTCATGCGTTGGTTTGGGATGTGTATTGATGCAGGAGGGGCAAGTTATTGCATATGCTTCACGTCAGCTGAAGTTTCATGAAAAAAATTACCTTGTGCACGATTTGGAGGTGGCGGCGATTGTTCATGCTCTTAAGATTTGGAGGCACTACTTGTATGGGGTGCCTTGTGAGGTTTATACAGACAACCGTAGTTTGCAGCACTTGTTCAAGCAGAGGGATCTTAATTTGAGGCAGCGTAGATGGCTTGAGTTGCTGAAGGATTATAACATCACCATTCTTTATCATCCGTACAAGGCGAATGTTGTTGCAGATGCCATAAGCAGGAAGGCAGAGAGTATGGGTAGCTTAGCATTCATTTCAGCAGAGGAGAGACCTCTAGCCTTGGACATTCAGTCTTTGGCTAATCGCCTGGTGAGGCTGGACCTTTCAGAGCCCAACCGAGTTCTTGCACGTGTTGTTGCTCAGTCTTCATTATTGGGGGAGATCAAGGCTCGGAATTTTGATGATCCTCACTTGGAAGTTCTCCGGGAGACAGTGTTGCAGGGTGGTGCCAAGGAGGTTTCCATTGGCGAGGATGGTGTTCTGAGACTTTAGGGTCGCTTATGTGTTCCTAATGTTGACGGCCTGAGGGAGAGGATTCTAGAGGAGGCACACAGTTCCCGGTATTCTATTCATCCTGGTGCTACGAAGATGTATCATGACTTGAGACAACACTACTGGTAGAGGCGGATGAAGAAATACATAGTGGAGTATGTGCTAGATGTCTAAATTGCCAGCAGGTTAAGTATGAGCACCAGAGGCCAGGAGGCCTACTCCAGCAGATACCTATACCTGAGTGAAAATGGGAGCGCATCACTATGGACTTCATAGTCGGGTTTCCTCGGACCTTGCGGAAGGTTGATGCGGTTTGGGTTGTTGTGGACAGGTTGACCAAGTCTGCATATTTCATTCCAGTAGCTGCTACTTATACTTCAGAGAGGTTGGCCCAGATCTACATTCGGGAGATAGTTCGGTTGCACGGTGTGCCTGTGTCTGTTATATCGGATCGAGGTCCTCAGTTCACCTCGCACTTCTAGAGAGCAGTGTAGAGTGAGTTAGGCACCCGGGTAGAGCTCAGCACAACATTCCACCCTCAGACCGACGAGTAGTCGGAGCGGACAGTTCAGATATTGGAGGACATGCTCAGAGCATGTGTGATTTACTTTGGAGGGCAGTGGGACCAGTTCTTGCCTTTGGCCGAGTTTGCGTATAATAACAGTTATCATTCCAGCATTGAGATGGCTCCATTTGAGGCCTTGTATGGTCGGCGATGTCGTTCTCCCATAGGGTGGTTTGAGCCCGGCAAGGCTAAGTTATATGGCACTGACCTGGTGAATGATGCCTTGGAGAAAGTAAATTTGATTCAGGAGAGGCTTCGCACAGCACAGTCCAGACAGAAGAGTTATGCGGACCAGAAGGCGCGTGATGTATCATTTATGGTCGACGAGAAGGTTCTGTTGAAAGTCTCGCCGATGAAGGGTATTATGAGATTTGGAAAGAAGGGCAAGCTGAGCCTAAGGTTTATAGGCCCATTTGAGGTGGTGAGGCGAGTTGGGGAGGTTGCTTATGAGCTCGCTTTACCTCCCAGCTTATTAGGAGTTCATCCGGTCTTTCATGTGTCCATGCTCCGGAGGTACCACGCCGACTTCTCTCACGTGATAGAATTCAACACCATTCAGCTAGACGAGAGATTGGGTTATGAGAAGGAGCCAGGTTCTATCATTGACAGGCAGGATCGCCAGTTGAGGTACAAGAGGGATTCCCCCGAGAAGGTCCAGTGGAGGGGCCAACCAGTCGAGGAGGAAACTTGGGAGTCCGAGGAGGACATGCGGAGCAGATATCCACACTTATTCAGCACTCCAGGTATGATTCTAGACCCGTTCGAGGACGAACGTTTGTTTAAGAGGTGGAGAATGTGACGACCCGACCAGTCGTTTTGTGTTCTATAACCCCATTCCCCTAAATGAGACTTCATGTGGTTGCTTTTACTGATTTATAACTTGCGAGGATGGTTGTTTCGGGACTCGGAGGAGTTTGGGGTGGTATAGGAACACTTAGTTCCTTAAGGTTGGCCTTAAAGGCCAAGTTTGACTCTGGTCAACATTTTTAGTAAATGACCTTGGAATCGAGATTTGAAAGCTCCAGTAGGTTCGTACGATGATTTCGGACTTGGACGTATGTTCGAAACGGGTTTCGGATGACCCGGGAGCGTTTCGGCGCCAAATAGTGAAATATGACTCCTTAAGTTCAAGAAATTGAGGTTTGGAATGTGTTTTGTGTTATCAAGGTCCGAAAGGAATTCCGAGACCGGGAATAGTTCCGTCATGTCATTTATGACTTGCTCGTAAAATTTGGTGTCATTCCGAGCAGTATAGGTATGTTTCGGCGTGTCGAAAGCGAATTCAAGAACTTAAAAGTTCTTAAGTTGGATTTAGTTGGTTTTGGGGTATGATTCTTGGATGTAGTGTTGTTTCGGACGTTCAGAAGGCTCGAGCAAGTTCATATTATGATTTGAAACTTGTTGGTATATTTGGACGGGGCCTCGGGGGGCCTCAGATGCCATTCGGACATCGCGCGAGGCAAACCAAGCTCAAAAAGAGCTGTTGGTGCATCAAATCTAGTGCGACCGCACCTGCGAAGGACCAGCCGCAGGTGCGAGACCGCAGGCACGGTCGAAGCCTCGAAGGTGTGGCCTTATAGGGGCTGCCTAATTTCCGCATGTGCGGGCCATTTCCCGTAGAAGCGGAGCCGCAAGTGCGGGCTCCGTTCCGCAGGTGTGATGCCTGCCCTTCTTCACCTTTTCCGCAGGTGCGAGCATTGGCTCGCAGATGCGAGACCGCAGGTGCGATCCTCGAGCCACAGGTGCGAAAGTCCTGAAGGCAGTGTGGTTGTTTTAAATGCGGTACTTAGACATTATTAGGCCATTTCTTTCATATTTGGACGATTTGGGGAGCTTTCGAAGGGTAGATTCGACCTAGCAAATGTGAGATAAGTAATTTCTACTTAAAAGTGAGTTTAATACTTGAGTTTTGGGTAGATTAACACACAAATTAGTGAAAATCATGGGTTTAGAGTGAAATCTAGGGTTCTTGATAAAAATAATAATTTACCAAGAAACTTGTTATGAAATCATGCAAAAACTATATATTATTGATCCTTAGGTTGTGGGTAACCATTCCCCTTGAAATTTTTTGGAATCTAAGCATGTGGGCCCGAAGGTATATTTTAAGATTTTGCAAAATAGGTTGGGGTAACCATTTAAATAGGATAATTATGGACTTTCGAACATAGATTGATTTATTTATATAATGTTTGGCTAGTTTCAAGTTCTTGGGCAACGAATTTGGAGATTCGGGCGCATTCTTGACTCGGGAAGTAGGCTTGAAACGAGGTAAGTCTCCTTTCTAACCTTGGAAGAGGGAATTGTCCCCGTAGGTAAAATAACGAATTATATGCTACTATTTGTGGGGGGATACGCATGCACGAAGTGACGAAAGTCCGTGCATAGTTGATGCGAGACTAAAATGCATAGTTTAATATGTAATATACCGTACATTTGAGGTGCATTAATGATAAAAATACACTTTTTATGTGCTTAATAGAGTTTATTTTATGTGTAGGTGAATTGGAGATGGAAACGGAGCTAAAGGGATGCAAATACGTCGAAAATACGCAAAAGGAGACACCCGGGCGATAGCCGGGCGTTTGCCCCCTAAAGCCTGACCCTACCTGGCGTTAGGGGGGAGTTTACCCCATAAGGCCAGGGATACCCTGGCGTTAGGGGAGATTTAGGGCCCAAACTCCAGGCCTGCCCTGGCCTTAGGGGTGCGTTAGAGCCCAAACGGCCGGGGTCCCCAGTTTCGACCAAATCCGAGTTTTGACGAGTTAAGTGTTTCCCGGTTGAAATAGAAGTCTCCCACATGGTTAGGGTTCACCCTAAACATATAAATAGACACCAAACAACACAACTTAAAAAAAATACGGAGGAGATTCAGAAGGATTCAACAAGAAAACACCATAGAAGTGACAAACATTGATTTCTACATCTAGTATTCATTACTTTGTATTTCAATTATGCAATTTATTTTAGTTTT